>PVJN01000531.1:0-83430 GCA_004026805.1 Lasiurus borealis
AGTGAAGAAGTTCTTTCGGCCTATGTCTCAGATTGTGCTGCCTGTGGTTCCTCTAGTATTTTTATGGTTTCCCTTCTAATGTTTAAGTCCTGTATCCATTTTGAGTTTATTTTTGTATTTGGTGTAAGTTGGTGGTCCATAACAGCACAATTTACAATAGCTACAATTTGGAAACAGCCTAGGTGCCCGTCAGCAGATGAGTGGATCAGAAAACTGTGGTACATCTACACAATGGAATACTATGTTGCCATTAAAAAGAAGGAATTCTTACCATTTGCAGCAACCTGGTTAGAACTGGAGAGCCTTATGCTTAGTGAAATATGCCAGTCAATGAAGGAGAAGCATCACATGATTGCACTCATTTGTGGATAATAAAGAAAATTATAAACTGATGAACAAATGGATAGATACAGAAACAGTAAAGCTTCAAACAGACTGTGAAATTACAGCAGGAAGATTAAAGTTAGGTGAGGTAGATAAGAGTTCAATCAAAGGACTTGTATTCATGCATATAAGCATAACCAATGAACATAGACACTGGGGGGTTAGGGTATGCCTGGGAGGGAGGGGGGGCAATGGGGAGATATGTATAAAAAATTAATAAAAATTAAAAAAAAATAAGCTTACATAAAGAAACAGTTCCCTAATGCCCAACTTGTGTTTGGACACATTCTTAACAATTTGATCAAGGTCAATGCAAGATGGAAGAAATTCCTTTTTTCTGAAATATTTCACACACACACACACACACATACACACACTCACACACACGAGAACAAGACCTGTGGACAGAGCCATTAGCACTGTGTGTGCTTTAAAAATTCATTTTAGGCCTGATAGCCTTAATATATTGTGGTATTTTCATTTACATTTTAAATGTTTTTTTTATCTGCCATTTATTTCTGTTACTATTCCCTTCTTTTAATGTTTTTAATGATCAACTATGTTAGAGAGAGATGACTTTTACATATTGCTGTAGTATATAACCTTGTCTTAATATATCAATTAGTCCATAAAAATCAGTGATATGTTTCTTATATACTTTTTATAATAATTTTATTTTTATTTGTTTAGAGAGAGAGTGGAGGAGATATATATAGAGAAACATCGATGTGAGAGAGTCTCATTGATTGGTTGCCTCCCACATGAGATCAAGCCTGCAACTCCTCTAACCGAGGTATGTGCCCTTGACCAGAATTGAACCTGGGGCCACTTAGTCCATAGGCTTATGCTCTGTCCACTGAGTCAAACCAGCTAGGACTATTATATACTTTTAATAGGAAACTTCTCTGATGATTCAGTGACCTTAAGCCAATTCACTCTATAGTTACTCATTAATATTATTTAAAACACAGAGTGTTATGAAAAATGCAAAATGACTTATGATATGGGGGAAGGGGTTCCCCCAAATTACCAGGAATTCTGCTTTCTTGTCCTCAAATCCTGAAGCATAATATGCACTGGAAATTAGGAAACACTACTGCATAAAGATGGGGCACTTACGCTTATGTGTTTCCGCCCTCTGCTTGAACTTGTGTTTGGACACATTCTTACCAATTTGATCAAGGTCAATGCAAGATGGAAGAAATTCCTTTTGTCTGAAATATTTATCACACACACACACGCACACACACACACACACACACACACACACACACACACACGAGAACAAGACCTGTGGTCAGAGCCATTAGTACTATGTGTGCTTTAAAAATTCATTTTAAGCCCGATTCACCAGGAAGGCAACAATAGAAAAGCAGACAGGTGAGGGAGTGGATAAAAGCAAGGTGTGCAATTTGGTGCTTCTTGTGGAAATATTACTGCAGGATTATCTGGTCTGTGAGTTGCTTATTTTCTAGAGTCATCATGTGCCCATTTCAATGTTTTTCTCAACCTCATAACCCCACCAGGGCATTGGGAAAAATGCTGGTGATGGGCATTGGGGAAAATGCTACTTCGGCTCCACTCTCACTGCTGGGCCCACTCTGGCCTCCTCCAATCTTAGTTCCTGTTTGGGGAGGCCCAGCCTAGCATGTGCTCCATTTGTTTAGTGAGTGTTTAGAAACATGATCCAGAATTTGTTGGGATTAATCGCAAGTGTTTTCATAAGCAGATATCCAATAGCTGGTTCAGGAGCATAGGACCTGGTGGTATCATAAAGCTTCCTCTTTATATTTACAAGCTGATAAGTTTAATGAGGTGCTACTGGGTGAGGTGGCAGCTCTCCAAGGGGGGCTCTGGAAGGTTCTAGATCTTTGTTTCCCCATTTTGAAAACTAGAATTGTGTGGTAGACATGGTTAGTTGCTCTTTCTGGTCTTATTTCTCCTTCTCCCTGGTAACAGAACCCAGGCTTTATTCAAGAACTGGGGTGGGGTGCTTCCTGGAACCTCCAGAGGGAGAATATGAAGCAAACAAGGCCAGCCAGAAAAATTGTATTTTTTTTTTCAGCTAGGGCTGGTTAGGCATGGGCTTATGACCCCACTGTAGCTAATGAGGTAGAAGGGCACTTTTGCTGAGAGGTCTGAAACCATTTTTTTCAGCCAAAGTGGAGAGACACTTTCTTCCCCTTCAGATCACAGCTATGTGAGAAGACACCAGGAGCTGCTCGCTGTAGCCGTTTTGTGACTATGAGGGAGCTGTCCCCTTGCTGAGGATGCAGAGCAGAAAGAGAAAAGAGTGCGGGCCTTGGCCACCTCTTTGTATGACTTTACTACATCCCTGGTGTTGCCCCATCTTCATCCTGAAACCTCTTCATACCAGAGTGTTGAGTCCTACTTGTGCTGGCTACACGTGGTATGAAAGCAGCTCACATACACCTCTCTGTCTCCCGAGTGAATTTCGTGGTAAAACATATAAAAGGAGCCAAAACCAGTTTGGCTCAGTGGATTGAGCATCGGCCAGCAGACTGGAAGGTCCCAGGTTCAATTCTGGTCAAGGGTGCGTATCTTGGTTGCGGGCACATCCCCGTTGGGGGTTGTGCAGGAGGCGGCTGATTGATGTCTCTCTCTCATCGATGTTTCTGACTCTCTATCTCTCTCCTTTCCTCTCTGCGAAAAATCAATAGAATATATTAAAAAAAACATATAAAAGGAATTTGAAAAGTTAAACACTATGAATTGAAGCCATTTATTATCTTTTAAAAATATGTTTTTATTGATTATAGAGAGACAGGAAGGGAGAGGGATAGAGAGATAGAAACATTGATGAGACAGACATTGATCAGCTGCCTTCTGCATGCTCCTCCCTCCCCCAACCTCCCTGCAACTGTGGATCAAGCCAGCAATGGGCATGTGCCCTGACCAGGAATCAAACTAGGGATATCTTGGTTAATGGGTTGATGTTCAACCACTGAGCAACAATGGCCTGATAAAACTATTTATTATTTTTAATACACACACACACACACACACACACACACACACACACAGTATCAACGGGTACAATTTCATGCATTTTGACTGGTTAGTCAGGGAAAAATTGGGAGGTGGGAGGCCTTACTAAGGTCTCCTTGTTCTCATCTTGTCAATACAGCTGCTTTGCTCTTTTGTGAGGCTGACCACCTTCATTGGAAGCAGTATGCTATAGAGCAAAGAACCTTGCAATGGTTGCCTAAAGACCAGGTTTTAGATTTATCTCTGCAAGTAATTAGCCATGTGTCCCTGGACAGGTTACTAGTAAACAAGCTCTTGGAGCCACAGATGCCTCTCCTGGAACATGGGGACAATAGCCTGCATTCTTAGGGCCTTTGCCAGCATCCAATGAAAGAAGATGGACAGGAAGGGAATGGTGATTGCTACACTGAATGCTGTGTCTCTCTGAGTTCCTGTCTTGAAGCCCTTCCCCACCCCCCACCCCCAATGTGATGGTATTAGATGAAGGGGACATTGGGAGGTAATTAGTGCCTTCATGAAAGACTCCAGAGTGCTTCCTTACATTTTCTGCCACATAAGGACAGGGCACACAGATGGCCATCTATGAGCCAGGAAGCAGGTTCTCACTAGACACCTTGGTCTTGGACTTCCCTGCTTCCTGACTTGTGAGAAATAAATGCTGTTTATAAGTCCTCTAGTCTGCATATTTCTGTTGTAGCAGTCCAGAAAGACTCTATAGTGGTGGTGATGGTGATGAAAGTGATGGTGATGGAGATGATGGTGATGGAAGTAATGATGATGGTGGTGATGGTGATGATGGTGATTATTATGCTGCTGCTGATGACAAAGATAAGTTTGCTCCATCTGTCCATCAGAGAATTATAAAAATAAAAATTGAAGAGGGTGGATAGAAAAAGGCCCCAGAACCAGTGGGAGCCTGTGAATCCTATAGCCTGAAATTTGTGAGGGGTAGATATCACTGCAGCTGAGAGAAGCAGAGAAGTGTGGATACCCGTCCCCCTCCCCTCTTCCCACACACATAATACAACATTGTGAACCTCTTGGGAGGTTTTTAAATATATTTTATTGATTTTTTACAGAGAGGAAGGGAGAGGGTTAGAAAGTTAGAAACATCGATGAGAGAGTGACATCAATCAGCTGCCTCCTGCACATCCCCTACTGGAGATGTGCCTGCAACCAAGGTATATGACCCTGACTGGAATCGAATCTGGGACCTTTCAGTTCACAGGCCAACGCTCTAACCACTGAGCAAAACCGGTTTCGGCCAGTGCTTCCTTCTTATTCTTTGCCCTGATCCATCCAGGAGAGTTTCAGTTCAAATGGAGTTTTTATCTTAACCTGCATCAGCTGGCAGCTCCCCTTTCCTGGAGCTGCTTGAGTGGGGGGCACAGTACTGGATGCCAGCAGAGCCTCTTGCTTTTCTTCATTCTGGGTGAATATTCGGACATGACAATCCTTTCCTTATAGGTGTGCTTCTCTCCACAAAATCAATGAATTTCTCTATGTCTATAAATCCAATTTTTGTAAGCTGAATCATAGTGTCAGTGTGGTAGGAGAGCTCCCTAGCTGTAGGAATCCCACAGTAACCTCTTAGGTATCTCAGAGGTGAGGAATAAAGGTTCAAGTCTGTCTAAATCAGATCTTTCAGTTGAGAGCATGCTGCCAATCCAAATATTGCCCTCCCTTTCTCTTTCAGCATACTTCCTTCACCAGCCCCGTGTGGCTTATATGTAGCCACACTGGTTCTTCATTAGGCTGGGCATGGCCATATTCCAGCTGGTGAACTCCTCATCAAACATCAAGGCCCACTCCACTGTCACCTTTCTTCTGTAGCTTTTCTTGACTATTCCGGTATTAACAAACTGATTGATCTTGATCCCTAGGGAATTTTCAGTACATCTTCACTGTAGCACTTATCACATTGGTAGAGGTATTGGTTTACATATCTGTTTCCCTCTATTAGAATATGAGTTTCCTAAGGCAGGGATTACATCTTAAATAGCTTTGTTATCACCTGCACTGGCATGATGCCCTGCATACAGAAAAAGTAATCAATAAACATTTGTTGAGTTAAATTGAATTTGTAAATTAGATTTACTTAAGGAGAACACACTTGTTTTCATCTCACAAAAGGATTCTTGGCTCTATAAATTATTTCACCATAGCATCTCTTAAGAGGGTAAGCCCCCTGGTGTATTTGCAGCAGGATGCAATTTCAAATAAGCCACATTCCCCATCACTGTTTGCAGGAGCATATTTTCTGCTTAAAATGGGAGGGGCCCACATATGGAGCCTGAAATCAACACCTTCCTCACCTGTGGGAAGAGTCCACAGATGGGTAGATTTTTCCTTCTGCGCTTCTGCTAGAGAACTCATTGGCCTGCAACCCTGGTGGGTGGGGGCATCCAGGGCCAGACTGAGCTTCTGAAACAACGTTGTCTGCTGAAGCCATGGGGCAGGGGTTGGAGAGGCCGGTCCTATCTAGGGGAGCCACGTGCTGTTTCTCATCGCTCAGCCCTCATAAGAGCCCATGTCAATTCCACCCGAGATCGCCCGGCTGTCATCGCCCATTAAAGGTGTTGTAAGGAACCATAACATATTGAGGCTGATGCTTTTTGGCACTAATGTTGCTATTAATATTTATATCTCTTGTAATGCCAGCATCGCGTTAACAGAGCTTCTCGAAGGCCCCTCTGATGCTATCCTCTTTCCCACTCTCACGATCCCCAGAATTGCCTTCCAGCTTATTTTTTGGGATTTTAAGAAGTCGTCAATCACAGAAAGAAAGGAGGCAAGAAATTAAACCTGGTTTTCACTGTTTGTGATACAATGTGCCCCAGAATGGTCCTTCTCGAGGCAGAGATGGCCGGTCTGTAATTGCTCGCTCATCCCTGGAAACTTGTGGAGCAGTGCTGTTTCTTGGGACTGTGAAAGGTGCTGAAGGCCAAGAGACTAAGAGCCAGGGTCCTGCTTTCTTAGGGACAAGGCTGAGTGGGGCTCGGTGGGGCTCCATGTGGAGGCGGTGGCCTCACATGGCTGGATGCAGTAGGCTGTGCTCTGCAGATCTTCTCATAGCTGCTGGCAGCAGCGACCAGCCTTATTGTGGGATGGCTTATGCGCCTCCAAATTCAAGTCCCAGATCTCAGAATGTATCCATATTTGGAGATGGAGTCTTTAAAGGGGTGATTGAGGTAAAAAAAGGCCACTAGATTGAGCTCTAATCCAAATGACTGATGTCCTCATAAGAAGAGATTAGGACACCCTCATGCAGGGGGAGGACTAAGTGAGGACACAGGGAGAAGATGGCCATTGACATGCCACGGAGAGATGCCTCAGGAGACATGACAATCCTTTCCTTACAATCTGCTGATATCCTTGACCTGCAGCTGCTAGGACCACGAGTAGCTAGAGCTCTGTTGCTGAAGCCTCCCATCAGTGGTTCTTTGCCATAGCTGACAAACTAAGTAACACTGAGCTTTCTCACATCTGCTGCCACATGAGGACATGGCACACAGATGGCCATCTATGAGCCAGGAAGCAGGTCCTCACCAGACACCTTGGTCTTGGACTTCCCTGCCTCCTGACCTGTGAGAAATAAATGCTGTTTATTAGTCCTTTTGTCTGCATATTTCTGTTTTAGCAGCCCAGATAGACTCTATCTAGTGGTGGTGATGGTGATGGAGGTGATGATGTTGCTCCACCTCCATCCTCTTTTCAGGATCCTGAAAGAGAAAGGGAGGGCAATATTTGGATTGGCAGCATGCTCTCAACTGAAAGATCTGATTTAGACAGACTTGAACTTTTATTCCTCACCTCTGAGATACCTAAGATGTTACTGTGGGATTCCTATAGCTAGGGAGCTCTCCTACCACACTGACACTATGAGTCAGTTTACAAAAATTGGATTTATGAGAAATTCATTGATTTTGTGGAGAATAGCACACTTATAAGGCTGATGCCAGTAGAGACACCCAGTATGCACTTCCCTCAGGATGACCCTGGAGTCAGAACTGGCATTTGGAGCCAAAGGAGTAGAGGAAATTCCACAGGGAGAGGCTATTAACATAACAGAATGAGGGACAGCAACAGGGTTCTCAAAGGTCTCTTTCTCCACAAAACCTGTTGAGGTGCAACATAAAGTCAAAGCTACTGGGATAAGCCACTGTCAGGCAGGCCATGCTAGGTGCATGCTGAGGTCACAGAGCAAGAAAGCAGCCCAGTGCACTTGCCAGTCATTTGCTAGTGGCTTCATCCCATACCTTGTCACACACAGCCCATTCTTTTTTAAAAAATATATTTTATTTATTTTTTTACAGAAAGGAAGGGAGAGGGCTAGAGAGTTAGAAACATCAATGAGAAAGAAACATCTATCAGCTGCCTCCTATACACCCTCCACTGGGGATGTGCCCACAATCAAGGTACATGCCCTTGACTGGAATTGAAGCTGACACTCTTATCTACTGAGCCAAACCAATTAAGGCATTCCCTACTCTTTGTGTGCATGGAGATGGTCATCTGTCATCCTCATTTTACGAATAAAGAAACTCAAGTTCAGAAAAGGCCCTTTGAGGACCCAGGTCCTCTTAGCTGCTGGGCTGATTGTAGGAACACCGTCTGCCCTGTGATCAGCTATGGGGCAGGCCTGGATCCATCGGGTGCCACAGGCTACCACTGTGCACATGCTGTCCCATGTGGTCTCCCCTTTGGTGGAAAGTTAAGCAGTTATTTTAACATAGTGGGATTTAGGGGTTTACTTGCTCCCTTATTTTCACATGGGACATTTCACAAAGATGCCCCTGTTTCAGCAGGCTCCTCTTTCCCCAGCTACCTCCATTTTATATTCTTATGTTTCTCAAACTCCTTCTCTTTAAGCCCCCCGGCCCCCCGCCAGAGAACAGCAGCTGCAGCCCAGACCCCTGTCTCCACTGCAGAGCTGCGGCTGTGTCTTTCCCTGGATCCCAAAGGCAAGTGGAACTCTCCTCTTTAAAAATACATTTTTCTTGATAGACTCCTCCATCCAGGCTACATGAGGAATTTCCCCTCTAGTCTAGTCTGGGGAAAACCAGCTAATGTGTCCTGACTCCTGGAGAAATAATAACCTTGACCTTGTTGGGCTGAAGTCTCATTCTCCTTTTATCTTGGGCTGCTTTTCATTACAAAATGGTCTTGCATTAACTCTGGGCCACCTGGGGTGAAAGGCACCATGTGTGGAGTCTTCTCAGATTCCCAGACTTCTCTCCTGAGGGCAGAGAGGAGATGTAAGTGCCCTCTCCCCCATATATGCCTTATCCAAAGGAAGCTGTTACTATGCTGGGGCTTAAAGCCAGTTTTTTTTTAAGGTTCAATCCCTCATCCTTCTTGCCTATGTATTTTTCTTAATATATATTTATTAATTATTTATTGGCTGCCTCCTTCACACCCTCTACTGGAGATTGAGTCTGCAACCCAGGAATGTGCCCTGAACGGGAATTAACCATGACCTCCTGGTTCACAGTTTGACGCTCAACCACTAAGCCACACCGGTTGGGCTGCCTATGTATGTTGAAGGCCATGTAGCCACGCTGGGCGGGCCTGGGGAAATTCCAACCAGCTGGCAGCTGTTCACATCCTGGCACATGTGCATCACTGGTTCATATGTCTGGGCTGCAACACTTTGGTACTTTAGATCCCAGATGATGTTCTAGGTGTTGGCAGTATCGAGATAAGTAATCTGAGTCCCTGCTTTCAGGAAAGTCACACTGGGGATGAGAAACATGTGCATTAATAATTGCAATAGAAGTCACAAGTCTCTGTTAGTTCTCACACTTCTGCCCTTCAGAGGACCCCTTTCCGCTCGAGTGGACGTTCTGGAGGGGCTCAAACAGTGACTGCACAACCCCTTCATGTTACAAGTGGGGAGGAGAAAAGGAAACTCACGTCTAGGAACTTGCGTGGCTGGCACTGTGCCGGCTCTTCTGTGCGCTATGGCCCCTGGGAGTAGCTCCATGTCAAGGACAAAATAGAGACCAGACACACAGCCAATTGCCCTCCCTCTTCCCTCTCCCCAGGGCCCAGTGCACCCTCTGCTCTTCCCTCGTGAGTGTGTGATCCTTCTTCCTGCTGGACTGTTGCCAACACTTGACACTTCAGAAGTCCAGCACAGGGCTTGGCTGACCAGGTGCTCCCACTTCCCCGGAGTGCTGCCTCCCACTCTCTCCCTGGGGCCAGGCTGGCTAGAGTCTCAGCAGGTCCTGCAGCCTTTGGGGTTGATCATCCTTTGTCTCTGCCTTCTCACTTCTCCTGTGGCTGAGAGGCAGGGCTGCAATTTCTCCCTCTGCAGGCAGATGGGGAGATAGATACCCACAGGGCTCCTGGCCAGTAGGGCCCACTGATAGCATCTACCCTTTAGTATGGCTCCATTCCTGAGCTCTTCTCTCTCTATACACCTCCGGGTCTAAGACCCCTGGTGTGGCCACCTCAATCCCAGCATCCCAGTACCTATCAGCCCTGTGGCCAAGCTCCAGGGCAGCTGTGAGAGGCAGGTTCTTATCTCTGCTTCCTTCTCCTTCAGGGATGGGCCTGCTATTCCCTCTCCATCAGTGTGCTCAGTTCTCTGCTTTTCCAGGGTGAGGGCGCGAGCACCAGCATCAGATACACTTTCCTGTTGGTAGAATTGGTGCTGGTCTGAGCAGGCAACCACAGCCTGATTTGTGGCTTCCCCCCGCTGAGGAGGCCTGTCTCCCCTGCTGCCTTTGGGGAGGGCTGGAGCCTGTGTGGGCTTAGACCCCTCGCCGAATCCCACCAGAGATGCAAGTTTTAGTATTTTTCCAAGAACAGTGATTATGCCCCTAATCATGCCAGGAAACGAAAAGCCACAGATGCGTTCGGCTCGGCCTTCTGTATATCTCTGCGGTATTTTGAATGCTAACGTTGATTGCACCAAGGAAAAAATTGGAAGGCAGAGTCCAAAGCAACCCTGCTAAGAGGAGGCCTCACTCAAGGTCTGGGGCAGCTCAGTCTGCTTTGAGCGAGGAACCACTCAGTCCGAGAGGCATGGGTGCTGCATCAGGGGGCCTCAGGGCTCATGTGCTCAGCCCCCCTTCCCCTGACAGGAATAGAGAAGGGAACAGGCTGCTCCCTCTCCCTCTCCACACCACACCCCCTATCCCCCATCAGCCCACAAGTTCTGGCTGCTCTGCTGCACTTCCCATGTGGTCACTCTGGTTCAGGACCTGCTGTGTGGCTATATTACCCTCAATGGGGGGCTTTATCCTAGTCTCCAGTGCATCCCTAGCACCTGGTGTCCAGGTGACCACCGACTTGGAGCCTGTTTGGTGAGCAGATGTCAGCACAATCAGTGTGGGGATCAGGAAGAGGATGTGTAAATAACAGAGACTATGCACTCCAGGTGTTTTAAATACATGACTAATTTAGTCTTCATAGCCAATCTCATAGGAACCCAAGCTTATTGTTCCCCAGTTTATCATCTTTCCAAGTCTTCCCTCCCAAACCCCGTGCTGTATTATCAAGATCTAAATGCAGGAAAAATGAGGAGAGAGGTTGCCCTCCCTCCTGATCCTTAATCTGAACCAAAAACCTCTGTCTGAGAATTACGCTGATTCCCCTTTGTGCCTCTTCTCCCCTGCTGTGTTCTACTCCTGGCACCCTCCCTCACCTCACATCTGAGTCCAGTGCTTCACCTGCCCTGCTCCTCAGGAGCCCGCATGTTCTCTGCTCTTTGGCTTCTGCCATGAATACCTTTAATCATTTGCCTCCTGCCTTCCTGATTGACTGTCATACATATTATTTCCATTGATGGTCTGCTCATTTTTAAAAGTGCATTTGCTGTTCTGTGGGCCCACATGCTTTAAAGTAAACAGCCCATGACATACACTTCATGAGGTCCTGCCTTCCTCCCAAAGGCTATGGAACCTGCAACAGAAATGTCCCCCTGGTCAGGGAAGCCAGGCCCACTCACCTGGCCCTGTCAGCAGGGCCCTCAGACCACGCTCCCTACGCTGTTTCCCAGGCACCCAGCAGACGCTTGCTCCTCACACATGTATTGAGTATTTTTGGTGTACAAGGTTCTGAGGGCAGGCAGAGGAGCCAGCCCCATGCCGCCCAGGGTCCAGCTGGGGGAACAGTCCTACGATGAGCCAGGTGCTGCTCCGAGTGCCTGGCATTTTCTGACAGCTTGAGCAGCAGGGTAATGACAAGATCACCCTTTGCCTTTCACAGACAAGGAAACTGAGGCACAGTGAGGTTAAATAAATTGCCCAAGTGTGCAAAGCTATTCCACAGCAGAGCTGAGATGCAAACCCAGCAGTGGGAGGCCAGCCTCGTGCGTCCTAGAGGAGCTGCTGCCGCCGTGAGGCACATGTGAGTGCTGCACGGGAGGTGTCCCGAATCCCAGGGAGAAGAGCTCTCCTGGGCTTGGGAGGGCAGCAGGCCTCCTTGGGAAGGGGGCACTAGAGGTCTTCATAGAGGGGCAGGACTCAAAGAAGGGAAGCAGATGGGGTGGTAGGCAAGAAGAATGCAATATCAGGGACAAGGTTTTAGAGTGTGGGAGTGTATGTGTGTGCATGTATCTGTATATATGCATGCACACACATGTGCACAGGTCTATATGTATACACATGTGTACACGTGTGAGTTAATGTGCATGTGTGCATGTGTATATGTGCATATGCATATGTGCTGACCTGTAAGGGCTCTGAGAAAGGAATATGGGTTCAGTTCATCCAACATGTCTCTGTCATTTTGTTGGGAGGAGGCTGAGCATTCAGACACTTATTTGGGGGATCAAAGTATAAGCAGGGACCCTGGGTAGGCAGGCTGGGTGACATGTCCCCCTCTCACCCCATTGCAGGCTTGCTGTGCTGTCTGTTTTTCCCCTGCCTTTCTATATGCTAGCCACCTGCTTGGAGCAGAATGCCATTCCCAGCTTTTTTCAGCTGTCATGGTATTAAGTGTAAAAAACAACCAGTTATATTTGTTTTCAGTTATTTACAAACTGTAATGTTTAGCAGGAAAACAAGTGGAGATTTCTGGGTAGAGAAGCAGCCTGTGATGCTGAAATGAGATTTACCGTGGTTCTGACTCACTGGGCCTGTGGTGGCAGGAGCCTTTGGAGGGGACGGGAGTGGCCCTGCCCCCTGGCATCTGGGAGGGTTGTGAAGGACAGGAGCAGAGGGCAGGCAGTGCAGCCCTTAGTGTGACACCCCGGGATCCTGCCCCCTGGGCATCAGTATACCACCTGGTCATGGTGATGAGCAGTGGCCATGCTTCTGCTGGAGAGCCCGGGTGAAAGGCTGTGTGCATGTGTGTGTGTGTGTGTGTGTGTGTGCGTGTGTGTGTATGTGTATGTATGTGTTTGTGTGTATGTGCGCTTGTGTGTGTATGTGTGTGTGTATGTGAATCCTTGGGTGATGCTATGTGTGCCTCCTTTCTTCTTGCTGACTTCTGGAAGAAATGACCAAATGTGCAAATACATACAGCTGACTGCCTTCCTCAGCACGAATCAAGTAGAGTATGCATCCCCTAGTCTTATTAGACAGCTGTGCCACCTTCTCCTGAGAGGGAGACAGGTAGGGGAGAGGAAGTGCAGGTGAGACATTCCACATCACGTGGTACAAAATTGTATCACTAGGACCCAGAGGAAAGGTGGCCATCTCTCCCTTCCGTGGTTGCTGATTCCTCCTGGGCTCACAGACTATGACACCGACCTCTACCCAAACTGTGTGCCGCCTCCCATCCCCCCTTCCACAGGGCTGGCTCTGACTTTAGCTGATGGACTCAGTGCAAATCCAGAATTTTCCTGGGAGTCATTGGGAGAGAAATCATCATGTCCTGGAGTTGGACCAGCAAGAATGGAAGGACTGCCACCTAGTCCCCCTGAAGAAGATCCTGTCTGAGAAGGACACCCGAACAAGTGAAAGTCAAGTTGGCAAACAGGATCCTTGTGCCAACATTTGAAGCCGTAAGTCCAGGCATGAAGCTAGTCTGTCCTCAAACTTCTCAGTTGGGGGCGTAATAGGTCCTATTTTCTCCTTTCCATCACACTCCGTGCCACTTGCATCTGTGAAACAACTTAAATGATGCAGTGCTGGCCACAGATCAGGAAATGGAACAGCTGAGTGTGTGTGGCGGGGAGGCAGTGAGGTCCCAGCCTGCTGACCCAAAGCTGCCCAAGGGTCATTATTCGGAAAAGCACCCATCTGCTGATGGGAAGAAGCGGAGTCTTGGCCTCTCCACGTGCATCCATCCACACTCTGGTTATGACTGAGCGGAGGAGAGAGTGCAAACACTGTCAGAAACCCTGGAGGCCGCCCCAGCTCCTCATTTCACTTCTGTGACACTAGAGACCCAGAGAGAAGGTGTGACTTGCCCAAGACCACACACTGTACTAGGGACAATTCTTTATTTTAACTTGATTTTGCTGGGGTACAGAGTTGTTGGAGGTTGAGGGAGAGCAAGTATAGTCATGTGCCCATGGTTCATGCCCCCGAAGGTGACCCTGGATTGGAAAACCCTCTAATGGAGGTGCATTTCTTTTTTTAAAAATATATTTTATTGATTTTTTACAGAGAGGAAGGGAGAGAGATAGAAAGTCAGAAACATCGAAGAGAGTAACATCGATCAGCCGCCTCCTGCACGCCCCACAGTGGAGATGTGCCCTCAAGCGAGGTACATGCCCCTGACCGGAATCAAACATAGGACCTTTCAGTCCGAAAGCTGATGCTCTATCCACTGAGCCAAACCAGTCTCGGCAAGGGGGTGCATTTCTTATAGGTGGGGCTGCAGAGAGACAGCACTGGGGCTCTCTGGAGGGGCAGCATTGAAAGGAAGCACTCCGGTCTTCAGGGTACAGCCCAGGTGAACAGAATCTGACCAGGACTCACTTTTAAAGCAAGCCACTGCAGCTCTATTTCCCCTATCACATTTGTGCCTGGCTCTGTCTCCTCCTGGCTTGGGTGGAGTGGAGTTCACTAGCAGTTGGTGTGAGGAAGGCCCCGCTGGGGATCTGAGAGGAAGTTGGCTGTGGGCTGGTAGCCAGGAGGGTGGGGCCAAGCAGGAGAGGGTCAATAGAAAGAGGTCTACTCAGAGTAGCTTCTAATCTCCAGATGGCCATACCAAGTAGTCACATAGGTCAATACCATGTCCTCAGAAACACTCTCCTGGAGGGCAGTTTCTTCCATCCCAGTTCTAAGTTATTATCTCTGACCTTCTGGAAGAAATGACCAAATGTGCAAAAACACACATAAACATACATAAATACACATAATGCACACATGTGCATACATACATATGCATATGTGTGCACAATGTACCCACATACTTGGATACATATATCACACACACACATACAAATGTGTACCCATGCATGAATACATGCATATGTACAAACATATATGGAGAATAGGAAAATTCAACTCAAAAACTGCTTCTTCTTTCTCTGCTCTCCCGGGAGCCTGACTCTGGGTACATATCCTTCCCAGGAAGCAGTTGCTGACAGACCCAGGGTTGGCCACCGGGGCCCCAGAGTGTATTCAAGCAGTTGACAGCTCCACCCCCTCAGTGCTTCCAGACCTCTCCTGCTTGGATTTGGGCAAAGCTTGCAGACTGCCCCTGGCTTGCAGAGGATGTGTGAGTCCATTTGTCTGAAAGGCGTGAGGAGCTGATGGTCCGTGTAGCTGTCACCATGGCACTTGCCCCAGCCATTACCCCTTCAGGTCTGCGGTTTCTCACCAGCACAGCTTCCCTCCTGTGCTCATGTCTGTCTTTAAGGTCCTGGGTTTTGACTCCTAGTCTTTTCTCCCATCACTATTTTTTTTTCTTTATTTTTATTTTTATTGTTGACACTATTACAGATGTCCCAATTTCTCTCCCCTTTGCCCTCTCCACCTAGCTCTCCCTTCCCTCTGGCCATCACCACACTGTCATCTGTGTCGATGGGTTATGTATATATATTACTTGGCTAATCCCTTCACCTTCTTTCATCCTGTCTCTCCCCTCACACTCAACCCCGATAACTGTCAATCTGTTCCATCTATCTATGAGGCTGCTTCTATTTTGTTTATTAGTTCATTATATTCCACATATAAGTGAGATAATATAGTATTTGTTTTTCTCTGACTGGCTTGTTTTACTTAGCATAATACTCTCCACATCCACCCATGCTGTTGCAAAAGATAAGATTTCCTTCTTTTTTACCGCTGCATAGTAGTCCTTTGAGTAAATGTACCACCGTTTTTTTGTTTGTTTGTTTGTTTTTGTTTTTGTTTTTTATCCACTCATTTACTGATGGGCACTTGGGCTGTTTCCATATCTTGGCTATTGCAAACAATGCTGCTATAGGGGTGCATATATTCTCTTGAATTGGTGTCTTTGGATTCTTAGGATATATTCCCATATGGGTTTTGATTTTCACACCTGGCTTGGACAGATCACCTGGCTGGCCTGTCTCAGTGCCAGTGGAAGTGTCCCCCTGAGGTCTGGGTTGCATAGGTGCTGGTGGCCAGAGCTTACAGACAATGCATTCACCACAGGAAAAGCCCTTTGGGGCATGAGGAATGGCCTGTGAGCAGTGGCCTGTGAGCCTGAGTCTCTGGGGTGAGCTAGGCAGGGCCAAGAAGGGAAGGGCAGATAGTGTACAGGTTAGGTGCATCTGATTCTGAAATCCTGCAGAAATAAAATCCTGCACTGATGATTCCAAGTTACCACATGCAGAGCTGTTGGATTCTGAACTTCCTTCATGCATAGTGCATGTGCATGGGCATGTGTGTACACATTTTTAATCTCCTCACTCAGAAAGTTATTCACTCCTAAAAGGAGAGGCCGAGTCACTGACAAATTACTGACTCCTTCGGCATGAATAGTATTCAATTATTCACAGATGTGTTGGGTTCCACAAAAGCCTGGGCCTCAGCACATTTCTCAGGAAATGCATTCATGTTCATGGAGAATCAGCCATCGTGAATACAAACTTTCAGCAGCCTTCAAGTGCTCTGGTGATTTTCTTCCTTCTATCATTCTTTCCTATGATTTAATTAATGTGAGGCTGGAAACCTGGAGTATGGTTCCAGCCTCTCAGGCAGGCACTTTCAGCCTTCTCATGCTATGGCCTGGGCTGTGGGTATGATATCCTGATGTCCCAGAAGGGCCAGGTGCCTTAGAGACTGCCAAGGACAATGGTTTTCAAGCTTTGTACTTTAAGCAATGCAAGGCTTTTAGAGGAAAATCTTGTACAGAATGCTAAGTGTCCAAGAGAGAAGAGCAAAGTGACTCTCCTTTCTTCTGTCTTTCAGAAGTCCAAGGCTCTGCAAATGCCCACCTGAAATCCATGATCACTCAAAGCCCCACCGAGGGTGGCTTTGACCTGACCAAGCTCAGACTCCCTTATTTACAGAGCTGGACTGGGTTGCAGTGGCTCCGAGGGCTCTTGTCAATATGCTATCTGCTCAGCCCCTTTTTCTGAGGCTCTTCTCAAATACCACCTCCTTCATTAGGCTCTCTCCATACTTACACTATGCTTTGTTTATCTTTCCCCCCACAGATATTTGTTTAACCCCTCCTATGGGCAAGGCACTGCTTTATGTTCTGCGGAAATGTCAAGAGATAACACATGGAAATATTTGTTATATTCTAGTGGAGAGAGAAACAATCAAATGTTTAGCTTGATAGTTTTTTGGAGGAAATAAAACAGAGAAAGGGATGAGGTGAAGTTGAAATTTATAGAAAGAAGTCATCAAAGTATTGATTTGGAGGTACAAGGAGGGAACATATGAGTGTCTGGCTGAAGAATGGTTCATGAAAATGAAACAGGGAATGCGACTGAGAAAAGATACGAATACAACTAGTGGGTTAAGAAAGACTGATGAGGCTGGTGTAACTAGAACAAGGGATTCAGTAAAAGTCAAGGAATAAGATGCCTACGAGGTCACGGATCCAAATCGTTGAGGACCTTTCAGGTCATTGGAAGGAATGCACTTACACCTGGGGAAGAGGACACCACTGTGTGAAGCCAGGAGATCCTGTGAATTACCTGGGTTCTGAGGGGATGACCCCTCCCTCCGTGTTGGGGGAAAAGATTGAGGTGAAAGGTGGGGACAGGAAGACTCCAGGTGAGCAGTGACAGTACTTAGCCCTGTGTTCCTGCGGAGGTGGAGACTGGATGTATTTTGAGTGTAGACCCAACAAAATTTGCTGAAGGGTTAGTTATGAGGTGAGAGAGTCAAAGACTAGTCAAGGGTGTAGAAATATGTCATGAACTGAGCCAGGGAAGATGGTGGAAGGAACTTGTTGGAGTTTGGGTAGTAGTGCTCAGTGTTGGAAAAGTTCCCTTTACATATCTGTCACATGTCCAAGTGACGAGGTGGCCTGAAGGGTCTGTCTTTCCAGTTGTGAAGTCTTTCAATTCCCCAAATACTGTTGTACTTTTCAAAAGTTTTTTGATCATATTCTGTACAGGGTCACAGTTACTTAGCAGGTGTCTAACTGTTGTTAGGACACCATACACATCGTGGTGTGGGGACCTTATTCATCCTGGTCTCTCCTGCTGCCTCAGTGCAGTGCTGGGCAGATGGCCTGTGCTTAATAAAAGCTTACTGTTGTGAATGCAATAAAATTTTGGAAGAATTAGAGAGTAGTATGACATAGCCTGGTTCCTTCTAAGTTGTTTTCCGCTAAACATTAATCCCCTGAGATGCTAAATTAAAAAGCAGATTGCATAGTCAGATAAGTTTGGGAAGCTGTGTATTATATACTCCTATCTTTGGGCCTCACAAGGCAGAGTTGATTTTTAACGGGATTAAAAAATCCTTCAACACGTATCTACTAATTCTGTTCACCTTCATGCATTCCAATAACATCTGGCTATTGATGTTCCTCTCTATTTAACCCTTATAGTATCTCCTGGAACTGGTGTTGCATGGAACACACCAAGGGATATGCTAGGAGACAGAAATAGTGCTGGAACTTAGAAATCAGAAGACCTAGATTTGAACTCCCACAGTGCTTTTATTTCATTTCTGTCCTCATCTGAAAGTCAGACTAGTTGATTCTACAACTTGGATATGCAACATGCAAGTTCAATTCAGTTTTTCTCATTTATGTTTCTCCCGGGGGTAGGGCTGGGTTATAACAAGTAAGTAAAGACACCATATATTACATTCAGTATTTGATTAATCTCTTCTTGCTGCTTATTCCAACCTCCTCTCAGTTTCCCTAGGAAAACTTATACTATCCCCTAGTACCTTGATTCTCACCAACACTGCTATGTTTCTCTGTCTTTAATCTCCACCTCTGTTGCCCTCTCCAGGAAATGCACTGGGCTCCAGCTTCTCTCCTGCCTTCTGCTGCCTTCCACATCTAGCGAGGTGAGAGCTAGTCTGCTGGGTGAGCAGATATCACTGGCATTGTTCCTCCCAGGAAACTCCAATTTAGCAGGCCTTTCTGGAGATTAGATCTTGGATCCAAAGAATTATGTCTCTGACAACAAAAATTTAAGATTGTGAGGTAAGTCACAAAAGTGGGTCCAGCAGTCCTTCAAAGCATGCTGGAAAGGATATTACCTTCTTGGTTTACATGTGGAGGTCTTGCTGGTATGTTAAGAAATGTAGCCAATAAATTCTAGGGAGGGCAAGGATAGAGGAGAGATGTTCAGAAGAGCTCCCCACAGTATAGCTTAAACTGGATTTACACATAAGTCTTTCAAATGCATGGCTGAGCTGGTAGAAAATAATGACATTCTTCAGAGACCAGGTACAAGCAAGTCTGAATTAATCTGAGTTTGTGACCTCTGGAGCTGGCATTTGTCCTTTCAGGTTACACATATAAAAATTAAGAAAAAAAGGCTGGGGTCTAAACAAAGTGGGAGTACCCACATATAGTTAGATCCCTCATTGGGTGATCTAAAAAGTTTCCTATCATACAGAGATATGATGAGAAGCATGCCCTATGGCTTTGGGTAGAACAGAATAGAAGAGTATCTCTCTCCTGAGACCTCTTCTCTGCAAACACTTCTTGCAAGTTTGTTCTGAATTTATAGGCCTTGAACCTGAAAAAAAAAGTATACTGAAAATTTAGTTTTAACCGGTCCCAGGTTAGTAGTGCCCCTCGGCATTTGGAAGAAGCAACCATACACATTCTCTGGAGAAACACTTTAAATGCCAGCTGGGAGAATTCCCTGAGATAAACATCCTTGGAACATGAGCCCACAATGGGAAATCAATAAACAGATGAGTTCACAAACCACCGTTTTAGAGAGAGTCAGCAGAACCAACCAACTACACAATCAGAACTGCAAATTCTGCAGGTACTAGAATTGGCAGGTAGAGAACTTAAAGTGAGAATGTTGAATACATCCTTGGAACTAATTAAGATGATGTTAAAAATAAATTAAGAGGCTATAAAGATGAATTAAGAAGATTTAAAATGAAGTTAAATAGAAAGTCTAGAAAAGGAAAAATCTTTATAAATGAAATTGATATTTAGTGGACAGTTGAAGAGAAGATTAGTGAACTGTAAGATAGATCTGAAAGATGGTCTAAGAGTCATTGATGGGATAGTGAGAAGATCTAGAATCTCTATTACTGTAATTTTAAAAAGAGACAAAAGAGAGAAGAGGGGGGAGGCCACACTGGGCGATACAATGTCTGAGCATTTGACAATTTTGACAAAAGTTACCAGAGCTTAAGTTTATTAAATCCACACTCAAGTAGACCATTGTGAAACCACAGGACACCAGAGAAAGAGACCTTAAAAGCAGCCAGGAACAAAAACAAATTACCTCAAAGTAATGATAATTATGCCAACTTAAGTTCTCTCTACTGACAATTACACTTGAACACTCAGGGAAAGAAGTCTTCAAATTTAGAAGAGAGCATAATCCTCAACATAGGATTATATCTCTAATGAGACTTCTTTTCAGATAGAGGATAATAAAAAGAAATTTCTTTTTTAAAATATATTTTTATTGACTCCAGAGAGGAAGGGAGAAGGAGAGAGAGAGACAGAAACATCAATGATGAGGGAAAATCATTGAGTGGCTTCTTCCTGTGTGTCTCCTACTGGGGATTGAGTCTGCAACCTGGGCATGTACTCTTGACTGGAATCAAACCCAGGACCCTGCAGTCCACAGGCTGATGCTCTATCCACTGAGACCAACCAGCTAGGGTAAAAAGAAATTTCCAAGTGGCTAACTCTGAGAGAATTTAATGATAATGTGTACACAAAGGAAAATTATGAATGTTTTTAATTTAGACAAAAATGATTTCAAAATACTAAAAGTGGTGAGCAAAGGAAACAATAGATAAATTTAGACAAACATCGACTGTATAAAACAATATCAATTATGCTTAGTTTGTGGTGTTAAAAAATCAGTATAAAATCCAAATATTGGACAATCACATAAATCAGGATGAGGATGGGATTTAAATTTTCTTTGAGTTGCCTGCCAAATATGCTATTTACTTCTGAGACCTCATCTTAAATTCTGTTTATTGGGAAGCTCAACTATGACAATAAAAATTTTCACTTTAGTATCTGTTACATTTAATTTAATAACTGTTAAAAGGATAAAAATAGAAGGAATAACTTTTAAAACCAGCATAAGACAAAAATGAAATGGCAGAAATTCTCAGTTAATCTAAAAGAAGGAAGAAATATGTTTTTTGATATAAAGTTCAAACTAAAATAGTAGAAATAAACCCAAATGTATAAGGAATCACAATCAATGTAGATATAGGCTATAAGCTCCAGTTAAAATATAAAGACTGCCAGACCGGGTTTTGACTCTGAAAAAGCAGAGCCAAACAAAATCTAGATATATGCCAGTAACAAGATACATATCAAAATCCAGGGCTATTGAAAGTCTGAAATTGAAAGATGGAAACAATCATACTTCAGGCAAATACTAAAGGCTGGCTGGTATAGTTTATAGATATATCTCAGATAGAATAGCCTTTAAGGCTAACAACATTTTTTGAGATGACAAAAAGCTCACTGCACATTGATAAAAGGTTCAATTTACTATAAATACGTAACATTTTTAAATCTGATGTATCTAGTAGTGTAGCTTCCAAATATATAAAACAAAAATTGATCCAACCTTGAGGACAAATTGACAAATTCAGCATCTAAGTGGGAGATGTTAAAATCCTGCTCTCGAGACTAGTAGGTCAAGCGGATCAAAATCAATAATGACAGAGAAAATCTGAACAGCACATTTAACAAGCATGATTTAAGAAATGTATATAGAACACTGCACCAATAATTAGAAAATAATTTTTTCAAGCATACATGGAACATTTATGAACATTGATAAAATCCAAGGTTACATGCATTTCAAAGAATCTATATCTAACAGACAATATTTTAGGCAACCATGAAATCACATTAGAAATGGATAAAAGAGAAAATAATCACAGAAATTAAAGAAACTCTATAATGAATATATAGTGAAAAAACAACAGTGAAAACCTTATACAACAAACTTTGTTGGGTTCAGCTAACTTGGTGTCTACAGGTAAAACCATGGCCTCAAATACTTTTATTATAATGGAAGTGATGCTGAAAAAGAAATGAGCAGATTAGCATCCAACTTTAGAAAGTAGAAAATAGTACGAGAGAAAAACTCAAAGAAAGAAGTAAGAAAATAGTAAAGGAAAAGTTAGAAATGAAAGAAATGGAAAACAAAGATTCAACAGAGAGAACAACAGGGCATATACATAATTTCTTTGAAAATCCCAGTTAAATTGACACACCTCTGTAATACTAATCAAGTATAAAAGTGAAAAGAAACCAGTAAACATTAGGAATGAAAATGAGCAAAACTACGCATGGAGGCAGCAGAGATTAAAAACTAATAAGAGACTATCATAAAAAAATCACGCTAATAATGTCAAAACTCATATAACATGCATAAATTCCTAGGAAAATACAAATCATTAAAATTAATAATGGTTTTTATAGCCATGAAAAGCATTGATCCAATGTTTAAAAACTTCTCTTCAAAGAAGATTCCAGTCACAGATAATTCTGTGAGTTAGGTAAGCTTTACAGCGCTTTCAAGAAACAAAAAAAATTGCAAATTTATATGTTTCAGAGAGTCAAAAAGAGCCCAGCATCTATCTCCTCAATATGAAATCTTGACAAAGCCAGTCCAAGGATGGAAAGTTACAGGCCAATGTAACTTATAGCTATTGCTGTGAACATCCTAAGCAAAATACTAGACAAGGGAATCTAAAACCAAAGATAGCACATTATGACCAAGTTTGTATTATTTCAGAAATACAAGGTTAGTTCAATATTAAAAAAAATATATATATAGCCCTGGCCAGTGTGGCTAAGTTGGTTAAGCATTGTCCCATGCACCAGAAGGTTGCTTGTTTGATCCCAGTCAGGACAATGCCTTGGGTTTCGGGCCCAATGTCCAATAGGGGGTGTGCAGAAGGCAGCCAATTGATCTCTCTCTCTTTTCATTGATTTTTTTCTCTCTTCATTCCTTTATTTCTGCAATGAATAAAAACATATTTTTACTAGAGACCTGGAGCATGAATTCATGCATATTGAAAGGAAATTTAATTAGAAGAAATATTTTAATATTGCTATCCACCCTTTCTGTATAATAGAAGAGTCAACCAAATTCACAATCGACAATGACAGATGGAAACACATATGTGTTATTGGTGCTAGCAATATATATATATATATATGTATGTATATATATATATATATATATATATATATATATATGCTTAATTAGACCTACTTTCTGATTTAGCTAAACTTTTTCTAGCTCAGTGAAGCACTCAATCTTGTCTTCTCTTGCAGGTTACTGTCAGTAACACTGCAGTAAATATCAACATAAAACAGGGAGATTATTATAGATCACACATGGAGAACAAAGGGTAAAATATTTAACTGCAGCAGTGTTTGACTATAATTCTGCACAGTGCAAAAACCTGAAGTCATTTTCAAGGTTCACCATTTCTTTTTTTTTTAAATATATTTTATTGATTTTTTACAGAGAGGAAGGGAGAGTTAAAAACATCCATGAGAGAGAAACACTGATCAGCTGCCTCCTGCATGCCCCCTACTGGGGATGTGCCTGCAACTGAGGTACGTGCTCTTGACTGGAATCAAACCTGGGACGTTTCAGTCTGCAGGCTGACGCTCTATCCACTGAACCAAACCGGTTTTGGCAAGGTCCACCATTTCTTACTTCTTTTCAGTTGGGTCAAGTTTCTAAACTTTCTAAATCTTTTTTCTGGCTAATGAAAAGAAAATAGTATTTTACTGAGTCTCCTATCTTCCTACTCTAGGACTTCTGTGAGGATCAAATGAGATGAGGCATGGGAAAATCCTTCACAGACATCCGATTAAAGTGAAAATGCTTGCACCTGACTCTAAAGCAAGTCATGTCCCTAGGCTGAAGAAACTCCAAGGAGGCTAGTTGCTAATAAGAGGAAGCCAGGCATTGCTATGTGACATCATCACCCAGAGTCCACAGCCATCATTTCCAGGCTGGACTGGTCTGTGGGTTGCATTTTGCGCCATGGGATTTCTACAGCATTGGCTGTGATTTGGTGGGCTGTCGCTCCAGGGTGGTGGCTGGGCCTGTGTCCCACTTGGGAGAAGCTGAGTGTTGCTTTACCATGCCAGGTTTGTAGTGCCTTTTTTTAGGTAAATGGCCAGGGTGAGTCATGCCAGCTCCTGCACTGAGTGTCTGTCCCATGGTGTCCATCATAGCAACCAGTTGGATGGTAGGAGGGACACTTAGCAGATTAGCCACACACACACACACACACACACACACACACACACACACACACACACACACGCGAGCATACACACACATATATACACATATATATAATTTATCACATGAGTAAATTAAGACATCTGATAAAAATCATTAATTATTTATGGTAAAAAGCCTTAGCGAACTCAGAATAAAAGGAACATTTTCTTAGCTGATAGACTATATTTACCCGAAATCTATAGTCAACATTTCAGTGATGAAATATTAGATGTATTCCCTTTAAGGTTAGGAGCAAGAAAATATTCTTCCACTACTACTTCAACAATATACTGGAAGTCCTAGTTAGTGCAATAAGTCAAGGAAAAAAAATGCCTAAGGGCTAGAGAAGAAGAAACAATATTGTTAGCAGATAATATGACAATAAGTTGAAAATAATCTACAAAACTGATTAGAATTAACAAGAGAATTCAGCAGGTTTTTAGGTTTGATTAATACAAATGTCAATTATATCTATAGCCACTGGAAAGAATCAGAAAATGCAATTAAAATGCTATTTATGGTGGGAACACAACATAGAATGCACCTGAGAATAATAAAAGCAAAGGCTTATATAATGCTTATCTTGAGCCAGGCACTATTATAAGTACCCTTTGTATGTTAACCCATGTAATTCTTATAACAACTCTATGAGGTAGGTGCTATAAATTAGTTCCATTTTACTGCTGTGGGAACTGTGCCAGATGCTGTAAGTTGTCCATATCATATAGTAAGTTGTCCATATCACATAGTAAATTCAAATGCAGCATCTGTTTCCAGAATATGTGCTTTTAACTACTATGCTACAATTTCCTTTTTGGAGAAACTTAACAAAACTTTATTGAAACGCATCTCAAAAATCTTAATAAATAGAAAGGTATCTCATGTCATAAAGAGACCAACTCCCCCCAAATTGGTCTTTGTGTGTAATGTAATTCCAATCAGAATCCCAACAGGGTTTTTATGGATTTTTGACTAGTTAATAAAATTTATATGAATGACAAAGAAAAGTCAGTGCATTTCTAAAAAATAACAAGGGAGGGAAGGAATACATACTCAGTCATATCACAACGTTGAATGTTAATACTATGAAAATAAAGACTGATTTGGTACAGGGATAGACAAGTGGACCAATGGAACATAACAAAGAACTGGTAAATTGATCCGTGCATGGAATCTGATAAGAGGCCGAGTGGCTCAGTGGAGAATAGGTGGGCTCTTCAGTTTGTGGCACTGTTTATCCAGGTGGGACACAATGAAAATGGATTCCTGCTTCACACCACACACAGAAATGAATTCCAGATGGGTTGATGTCTTAAATGTTAAAGGCACAAATTTAAGATGTTTAGAAGAAAATGTGAAAGAATATCTTTATGATCTTGGGTAGCTATTTCTTAAATACAGCACAAAACCCTCTAAGGATGAATAAAAACAAGAACAGGATACATTAAAGTTGGTAACTCCTATTACTAGAAGACAATGTACACCAGAAAGCCAGCCACAAACTGAAGGAAGCGATTTGCAGCACACAATTGACACTAGCTCACTGTCCACCATATAATAAAATACTTTTGTGAATAAATGAGAAAAATACTAATAGCTCAAAAGAAAGTAAAACAAAAGATTCGAGCAGAAGTTTCACAGTAGAGAATATGAATGGCCAAAAAGCATATAAAAAGATGCTCAACCTCCACAGGAATCATGGAATGCACATTAAAGTCATACTGTGGTATGCCAAAACCGGTTTGGCTCAGTGGATAGAGCGTCGGCCTGCGGATTGAAAGGTCTCATGTTCGATTCCGGTCAAGGGCATGTATCTTGGTTGTGGGCACATCCCCAGTGGGGGCGTGCAGGAGGTGGCTGATAGATGTCCTTCTCTCATTGATGTTTCTAACTCTCTATTCCTCTCCCTTCCTCTCTATAAAAAAATCAATAAAATATATTTTAAAAAACATCATAGCCCTGGCCAGAGAGGCTCAGTTGGTTGGAGCATCATCTCATACACTGAGGGATCATGGGATCACTTCCAATCAGGGCACATACCCAGGTTGCAGGTTTTATCCCTGATCAGAGTGTTTAAGGGAGGCAACTGATGTATGTTTCTCTTTCTCTCCCTCTCACTTTCTGTCTCTTTCTCAAAGCAATCTATATAATAAAGACCCAGTGGTCATAATGCCATAACAACCAAAGACCAGTCACCAGGAAGCTGTGTGAGTGGCGAGGTATGAATGGGTGGGTGGGGCTGTGTGTGAGGTGAGGCATATAGGGGTGGGCAGGGCTGTGTGCACAGTGAGGTGTGTGCAGGTGGACAGGACTGCACAATTTTATGCCCTGGGCTTCTAGTAAAAACATATTCTTGGGTGAGGATTTAAAAAAGTTTAAAATCATATTGTAATATAGATAACCAATGATCAGGACATCTGATGATACCAAGTGAAGTTAGTGAAAGTACAGAGCCACATTGTCAAAAGTTTAAAATGTGACTACTCTATGATTCAACAACTCCACTCACACATATATGTCCCAGAGAAATTCCTGCAAATGTGTGTCAGGACAATGGTACAAGAATGCTAACAGCAGCACTTTATTAATATTAGAAAACTGGAAACAACCCAAGTGTGCATCAGTGGCAGGAAGAATAAACCAATTTGTGATTTATTCCTACAGAGGAATACTATACAGTGATGGAAATGAGTGAATTATGGCTCAGTGCTTCCTAGGCAGAAATCTCAAAAGTATAATATTGAGCCTAAGAAGCATTTGCAGAAGAATAAATAGAATATAATTCTATTTATATAGAGTGAAATCAGGAGAAATGAAACATTATTTTGTTGAAGAATTACAGATATATACAGTAAAGCTATAAAGCAAAGCAATGTAATGTTAAACATAATTCAAAGCAGTAGTTCCCTCTAGGGAGAGGGTAGGAAAATATAAAACAGGAGGGGCGTACATGGCGTTTTGATAAAAATGCTTCTGTTCCATTTCTTAATCCAGGTAATGGGTATAGGTTGTTGTGTTTTGTTATTTGATTATTTTACACTTAAACATTATATATACTTTATATATAATGCTTTGTGTATATATCCTTCCAATTAAAAGAGAAAAAGACTCTACAGAGAGAGCTTCTATTTCATATTCTCAAGGTCCTGAGGACAACACAACAAAGAAAATAGAAAAACTCCACCATATTTAATGAAGTAAGGAAACTACCTAATATTTCGCAACCAAGTATTCAGTGTCACTGTCAAAAAAGGGACACTGAACAAAGTGGAGGAAGTACACTGAAGGCTGCTATGGTCACCTTGGGCCATGAGCTAATGCAGGCTTCCCTGAAGCCAGGTGTCTCCATCCTGAAAAGACAATGATGCTTTGTTAAAGTCATGAGATCCAGGGGAGTGACCCAGTTCCAGGATGGATGAGAATGTCTCTGCAGGGCAGACTGTATGTTGTACTGATTCTGCAGAAAGGGAAGCTAGGGGGGTAGGAGGAGATGTGGATGGTAGGTCACTTGTCTGACCAAGTTATTAATGTCCTGACCTACCTACCCAAGGATGACTGCTTGAGACACAGTGAGCTGGAAAAGGGGGAGAGGGGAGCCAGAACAGAAAGTTAGCTGTTTCAAGCCAGTGCTTCTGCTATGCAGCTATGAGGAATGTGGGGAGCTATGAGCCACAGGTGCCCTTCTCCAGAAAATGTCTCCCAATTTAAAAGGACCTGGATGAAACTGGAGAGTCTTATGGGAAGTGAAATATCACTCATTTGTGGATAATAAAGAACATTATAAACTGATGAACAAAAGGATAGATACAGAGGCAGTAAAGCATCAAACAGACTGTCAAATTATAGCAGGAAGATTAGGGAGAGGTGGGGTAGATAAGAGATCAACCAAAGGACTTGTATGCATGCATATAAGCATAACCAATGAACACAAGACACTGGGGGGTTGGGGTATGCCTGGGAGGGGGGCAATAGGAAGATATGTATACATGTAACACAATAAAAAAATAAAAAAAACTGCCTCATCCTAAGATACCTGGTAGTTTACAGCCTGTCTCTGAGCTGGGTTAATATGTGAGGGAACCTCACACTGGACCATCTGTGACCACTCATACTCCAGGGTTCCCCAGAGGATCAGGCTGAGACGTGACTTCAGCAAGCATAACCTTGTTGAGCTTGCTCCTCCACTCTGTCCAACTGCCTCACTCCCTTACAGGCTCCTTGTAAGAATGCCCCCCCTAGTCTCTGCTCTTAGGGAACTGATGTGTATGAGCTACAGTGATCTACTAAGCACCTGCTTAAGGGAAGAGGAGAGGCCAAATTTGTGAAAAGGTATCATTCACAATATGCTGAAAGGCATACTGAGAGGATCCCAGTAATAGCTACATTATTATCCAGCAGGTAATTAACCTCCCATATACTTTATTTATATCTGTTTCTATATATAAAAGGCTAAGTGACTGGCTGACCAGCCTACTGGCCAGTAGGCATGATGCTCACTGACCACCAGGGGGTAGATGCTCAACACAGGAGCTGTTGAACAACAGCAACTTTGCAGAGTGCCCTCTTGCACTCTGGGACCCCCCCCCCCGGGGATGTTGGACAGGCCAGGCTGAGGGATCCTACCTGCCAGATGGATCCTGCTCACTCTGCAGGCACCTTTTGAGCCCATGTGCAGCTCCAGGTGTGGCTGGCCATGGAGGGACCCCAAAAGGTTGCCTCCAGGGTGTGTCTGGCCTGTCTCAGCCAGCCCTGCCCTGCTGGCCACCTTCTAATTAATTTCCTTTCAATGTGCATGAATTTGTGCACCAGGCCTTTAGTTATTATATAAAAGGAAACAAATATAAGCTCTTTGCATAGGAATGGTAAGTAAAGATGGGTAGAGTGGAGAAAGATAAAAATGCTAACAGCTCAAAGTAGGTGAAAACATATATGTCAAGAGGAACAAGCCAAAAAACACAGGGAAACTTCAGATAAATATTAGATTGAACCATATGAAATTGTCTGTTTGACTGCTTTTGACTCACAAAAAGACAATTTCATATGGTCCAAATCTGAATGGGTTTCTAAATTCTTACAGAAGTTAGAGAAAATTTAGTCTCTCTAAAACAGAGCTAAAAAAAAAAAGCTAGATGGTTCAAAGGAAAAAATGAGAAGGAAATGGCATATAAGTTAGAGTTTTGAAAGAAAAATGGAAGATTAAAAAAATAACAGAAATGAAAGCTACATTAAAAGCAATAAAAATGGAATGAAACTAACTGGCTTGAGGAACTCATACCAAAGAAAATGGAAAAGTGCAATGATATAATCATGGTTACAGAGAAGGTGATGAAAACTGTTTTATTTGATTGGATTCCCTAGTAATAGGCTCTGAGGTGGAGAGTTCTCAGGGCAGCTCTTCTAATAGAGTGAGGAAGGCAGGCTTGGGTAGAGGGGAAGCTTACCTGTGATATGGTTGCAACTGAGGCTTAAGCAGATTCCAGGTGGAGCTCTGGAGCAGGAAGGCCCTTCAAAGTCGTTCTGAATGAGGCAAAGTGGGATAAGCTAGGTTTCCCCTCATTGTTCCCGTCCACCAGGGACTGGACTCTGGGTGAGTCAGTTTCCAATGGCTGAGGAATATTTTCAGGAAGGCACACAATTGTGAGCCCTCAGCACCTGATGTATCTAGCAGCTGTGGTGTAGATGCCTTGGCCAAACAAGGAAGTTGGTGGAGAGAGCTCCATAGTATCCACTAGAGTCCATCTCTTGCACTGCTCAGATCCACTTGCTTCTCATGTAAATTTGTCCCCTCTGGAATTATTTTCTCAGGATTCTCCCTGTTCTTGCTCCCATAGGTCTTGCTTCCACTGAGTGATTACCCAAGCATAAATGGCTGGGGCACTTCAGCCTTGACCTGCAGCAGAGTCCTTCCTTGCTTTGAATATCACTAAGAGCTGGTGGCCTTCTGTGTCACCCCTTAAGTGGCTTGAACACCTGGTCTCTTGAACTCGAGAGTCTGTGTAAGTGTTGTACTTCTTTCTTAGGGATACCATGAAATGCAACAATTTTTTTTTTTTTTTTTTTTTTTTACTTTCATGAGGTCAAACATGTCCCAAATCCCTGGACACTAAAAATTTCACTGAATTTCAGAAAGGTTCATCTCTCTGTAGAATGCACATCTTACTGAGGTTGACACTTATTGCTCATCCACAGTGGCTGACAGAATGGATGTCTCTGGTGTTCTGCATCTATGTGATATGACCTATCTTATTGGTTTTATTGGTAGGAGAGGAGATGAAGGAGATTCTGAGAGGGATGAGCATTGTCTTGGCCTTATTTGAGGTTCTACATGATCTTCAAGCATGGGACTTTCCAGGTCTTCTACAGACAGGCCACTTCTGCATGTTTAGCAAGTTCTGGGGAACCTAAGAGCTCAAGCTTCTCCAATATCAAATATCTACCCCAAGTCTCAGGTCCTGCTCCATTCCTATGAGAGCCTGACTTTCTCTGAATCTCTCCTGAGCTCCTAACATGGTTCCCATTCTGTGCCCAGTGGCTGCAGTAGATAAGGATTTTCTTAAAGGGAACCCCTCTGGCTTTCTCATTTTGCCTTGAATTGGGATGAATCACACTGAGCCCAACACTGCCCTTTCATACTCTAGGACACTCACAGCAGCTGCCCCATTCCATTGCCCTAAGGCAGTAGTTAGCAAACACATTAGTCAACAGAGCAGCAAACTGCAGCCACATTTTGCCAACCACTGGCCTAAGGGTTACCACTCACCACTTACCCTCATGTTCTCTACCAAGATCATTCTCTCATGAAACTCATTTAACCATGTCCCTGCCATGCTCATCTGTGTAGTTTACCTTCTGATTCTAAAGAAATGCTGCAGATTTTATCATGTCGATTTTGGCCCAATCTGACAAGATGTTGAATCTGGAGTTTTCCTTCACTGTGTTATCCTCCCAGTATTATCATTTTGATTCAATTTATTGATAAAAATATTGAACAGGACTGGGTCAATGTTGATAAAGATGTTGACAGGACAAGGGTAGAGATAGGTTCCTGAGACAAACTCTTAGGACACATGTCTTGTTAGTATCACTAATTCAACAAATGATATTTATTGAATACCTAATGTCAGCTTGGCAAGCTGCCTTCCATTAGGAATATAACAGTGAACAAGAAATACTTATAACCATACACTCTTATGACTCTTCATACAGGTTTACGGAAATCAACTTATTTACTGTTTGTTTGTTTGTTTTTTGCTTGGATACTCAGCTAAGCTGTGAGAACACCAAAATATACTATTGGTCAGCCTTGTGATTCTCAGAAATTTTAATTTAATTACTTAGGAAAAACCTTAATAGAAATAATAGAATAAAAGGGATACAAGCAGGGATTTTTCATCTAGTAACTTTATAAAATAACTAGGGGATCAGTGCATGAAATCATGCAATTAGAAAGGAACTATGGGCCATGAGGCTGTGGGCAGCACAGGGGCAGGTCTCAGCCCATCCTCCATGCCCTTCCCATGGTGGCCCCTGGTCCTCTCTCTGCTGGCAGCCCCTCTCCCTCTACTGCCATTTCCACATGCTAATGGCCCTGGCCCCACTTGCACCAACTGATGGCATGAAGTGATTGGGGCTGGTGCCAGCAGCATGTGCGAGTGGGGCTGGCACCCGCAGTGGGTGTGAGAGACAGCTGCCAGCCCTGATCAATCCTCAGGAGTAGGGGGAGGTGGAGAAGCTCTGAGGGGCAATCAGTGCTGTCAGCTGCTACTAGCACCTGCTGATGGTGCCAAGTGATTGGGGCTGGTACCAGGCACCAGCAATGGGTGCAAGTGCTGGATGGGACCACAGTGCACATGAGCAAAGACTTTTCACTCACCAGCAGAGGGTTGCCCTGATGACAGCAACCAGTGCCTGCCTTGGTCTGCTGCCTCCAATTACCTGCTCCACCATCCGACCATAGCCAATGCCCAACATGTTCTTTGATCTGCCATCTGTTGCCAATGCCTGTCATGTTCTGCATGTGCTCCCTGGCGGTCAGCACACATCATAGCAACCAGTTGTTTGGTTGTTCCAAGTTCAGTCTACTTGCATATTATCCTTTTATTATATAGGAAGATATTACTTGAAAAATTTTATCTAATAACAGTACTATTTCAATATAAAAGGCAGAGTTCCTGCTCTCATGGAGTTTACAGTTTGATGAGAGCCAAACTGGAAACACAAAAATGAAGGGATGAATACTTGGTGCACATTGTTTTGTGCAGGAAGCTAATGGGGTACAGAGTAGAGACTAGGGAAGTAGCCAGGAAAAGCCTTTCAAGGAAGTGACATTTTAGCTTATTCACAATGAGATATAAAGGACCTGGTCATCCAGAAGGTCTAAGAGAGAAGAACAAGTGCAAAATTCCTGATGGGGGCTCTTGATGTGCTTGAGACCTGAAGGGAGGCTAGTTGAGGTGGAGCATGGAGAGCAAGGAAGGGCATTCTGTGTTAGAGGCTGCAGAATGTGGGAGACAGCAGTATTAACTCCAAGTGACTGCCAGGACACTTCCCATGCTGCTTGCAACCATACAGCATGACTCTTCTCTACAGTGGGAAGGCTATGCATGACCTCAGCATCCCTCAGGACCTCCAGGTTAGATCACTGCTGGGCTGATGGCTTTCCCAGCAGCAGCATAAAGCTTTCCTGAGCAACTGCTGCAATCCCTGAAGAAGAGGGATTGCAGCAGGGAAGGATGTACAACCTAAGATGCTGCTATACTGGAGTCCTCCATGGCCCAACTACAGAACATCTGTCTGTGAGCTGGCTTGTACTGAGCTGCTCATTCTACGAAAAAGATGGGTGAAGTTGGAGCCTGTGTGGCTTGCTAAGCCACTAGGGGTGTGTATTTTTTTTAAGGTATGAAAGGAAACAATTTAACTTAATGGTTTTGAGCAATGAAGTAATACAATCTGATTAATATTTTTAAAACTTCACTCTGTTTGCTGTGTTGGGAGTGGATTAGATGAGGAGATGAGTCAAAGCAGGAGAATGGTTGGATGGCTATTTAATTAATGAAGTGAAAGAAAATGGCTTGGGCAAGAGGATTCACAATGGCAATGGTGAGAAATAAACAAGACTCAAGATAGAGTTAGGAAGTAAGACTACTAACCAATCAGATGCTGGGCATTATGTGGAAGAAAAAAACAAACACAATGCCTAGATATCTTGCTTGAACCACTGGATATATAGGGGTTTCATTTACATTGATGGAGAGGAGGGATAAGAAATATTTTTAGGTAAGAACAGCATGGGATCCCCTTCAGAAATATGAAATTTGAGATATCTGGGGGAGATGTCACCTCGGCTGAATCTGGACTCCAAAAGAGTCCAAAAGAGAGGTTTAGGTTGGAGATATAAATTTTGGAATATTTATTGTATATGTAGGATTGAGCCATGGGATTGAGGAGAATATAGTGAGATATAAGTAGAGACAAGTACAGGACTTTTGAGAATGTCATATAGGTTGTCAGGTGGAGGAGGGGGACAAAGAGAAAGAAAAAGAGAGGCAGAGAAGAAAGGACAGAAGAGGAGAAAGAAGACAGACCCTGTCAAGTAAGAGGCAATCCCAGAAATTGGGGATCTGTGGCAGTCAAAAGTGGAAAGAGCTGAGGCAGGCAGTCCTGGGAAACCACGTGTGATGCCAGTGAGGCTTGGAGACAATGCGACTGAGCGATGAGGAATGCAGATGGTGGTAACTTTGAGAGCAGAAGATTCAATGTAGGGAGGCAGGGCTAACTATAGGCGGGTTGGTAAGAAGTAAACAAAGGAGGGAAAATAGGAGCAGTGTGTATAGCGAATTCCTAGAGCAGTTTGAAGAAGGTCATAGAAATGACCGTTCGCTGAAGAGAGATGAGGGGCTACATGAAGATTTCTAAAGAATGGGAGATAGCAGGGCATTTTTATAGGCCATGGGGAAAGGCACATGGGAGAGGGAGACTGTGATGGTGAGGAGAGTGAAGTTGGTGGTCCATGTCAGTAAGACATATATTTTCCTGAAGTCTCTTAGAAAATTAGGTCGTGTGTCTCTCCGTTCTTTGAATATTTAAATCTACAATTAGAGATATTATGCTCCCCATCACAGGTACTTTTGGTGCCCTGTGACTAAATTGGTCTGAGTCTAAAACTAGAATGCCCTGAGCATGTCGGGGTGCTTTTTATCATCTCTCTCTACTTCCTGACCAATGTGTTTCGAATGAGGGCTGCTCTGTCTCCTATGAAGACAGAGGCAAGGCAGAGACTGAGTGGCATAGCCTGCCCTGTATCTTTGCCAACATGTTTGCCCCAAGAAGGGTGATTCTTTGTCCTATTAACACAAATGTCTGCAGGAGAGCATTTGTGCTGTCCTTTCCAATGTCACCCAGCTCATTATTGGCTGTGACCTCTAGGTACAGCTCTTATACCTGTTAGCATTCCTCCCCTGTCCCTGTGCCCAATTGCAATCATTATTCTGGCTTAGCCTCAACAGGTATTATATCCCAGATGTCTATTCTACTATGATTTGATGAAACAGTCTTGCCAATGATTGGGTTAATTATGACCATACTATCCAATTCCATCCAGCTTCAGGGTGAAGCTAGCACAGGGGAGGGTAGGATTGAGGTAGTCACAGACAGTGGCTCTCACACCAGACCTGGCGCCCATCTACCAAATGCACATCTATCTTATATAATAAAAGCCTAATATGCTAAGAGTTTGGTTGTCCAATCATTTGTTCAACCAATCAAAGTGTAATATGCTAATGTTATGCTAAGGCCACTCAACTGCTTGCTATGATGTGCACTAACCACCAGGAGGCAGGCAGACCAGTTGACCAGTCATTATGACATGCACTGACCACCAGGAGGCAGATGCTCCAACTGGTAGATTAGCTTGCTGCTGATATCTGGCCTATTGGGACTTAGTGAGATGGGCCCAACATTCTCTGGAGCCCTCCTACTGTCCTTCCCTAGCTGGCCAACCTTTTGCATCCCTCCCCGGCCCTGATTGTGCACCCATGGCCTGGCCTGTGCCCTCTAGCAATCCAGGACACCTTGGAGATATTGGAGAGCTGGTTTCAACCTGATCCTGTAGGCCAGGTTGAGAGATCCCACTGGTGCACAAATTCATGTACCGGCCTCTAGTGTTATGTAACAAGTTTCTTTCCTTTAAGTTAATGTGAGTTGGTGCCTTCTCTGTTTTTTGAAATCATCCTTTCTCTTATACCTTCCTTCTACTTTTTGTCCTACATCCTTTTGAACTCTGTGTTCACAAAGAGCTCCCTGTGCAAGTGTCTTGGTTTCTTTTGATGTCTCCATGCCTTTTTCATTATAATTATGTCCTTAGAATTTCTCGTTTTAGGACTTCCCAACATATGGGGTGGAAAAAAGTAGGGTTTACAGTTGTCCATTTATGAAACAGAGTTTATTCTTGTCTTATTATTTATAAATTATTGTATCATTTTCCATGGGAACAACTGTAAACTCACTTTTTCCCCACCTTGTATTTTTTAGTATTCCAGTGTTATAAATTTGAGACATTCAAATTTTAGACAATCTGCCCTATTATTCCCACATAGACTAGTAAATGTGTGCTAGCCTCATTGTTTTGGCATTCTTTTCCTCAAAGTACCCATTGCACCAGCTGCCATATGAAATCTGCTGGCCTCTGACACCTCCTAATTTTTGGTTTGGAAATATGGTCACTGTTCTTTTTTTAAAATATTTTTATTGATTTTTTTTTAGAGAGAGGAAGGGAGAGGAAACATTGTCTGCCATGCTCTTCCCTGGGGATTAGGCCCACAACCTGGGCATGTGCCCTGACTGGGAATCAAACTAGCAACCTTTAAGTGCATGGGATAATGCTCAACCAGCTGAGCCATACTGGCCAAGGCTGCTCACTGGTGTGTGTGTGTGTGTGTGTGTTTAAGTCTGTCCATAGTATCAATTGATCTGAATGTTTCAAAACCTGCTTTTCAAAAGTGACATGCTTGACTACATCCAGCATTTATTTTATTTTCAGTAATAACCTCCACATGACACAGTCCCTTTCTCCCAAGCTTCCTGTCACTTACACTTCATTGGTCTGTTCTTCCCTGTTGCTTAGAATTAAGTCCACAGTAGCGTCCCCATTCTTATGTCCTTTCCTTTTTGAGAGACAAAACTGTCAGCACTGTGAGTCAGGTAGCTCAATTGGGATGAACCCAAGGGACATATTTGTGGTAATTCACATGAAGAAAAGAGCTTGATGTGAGCTTCAGATCAGCAGAAAAATTGGATTTATCTTGGACACTGTATGAGAAGAAAAGGGGCCAGTGCCATTGGGAGAGATTGAGGTGAGTGGTAGATCAGACCCAGGCTAAAGGCTGTTCATTCTTTTCAAGAAATGGAACATTAGTTATAAGAGACACTGTGTCAGTCTTAGGGGGACCCTGTACAGTGTTGGCAGATCTGAGAAAAGATGCAGATCACTGGGGGTTTGGACTGGCCCTGGCATCATAAGATGGGGCTGTAGAAGCAGTGGCCCTAGCGAGCCATTCACATGGGGCTTTCTAGGGTGAACCAGGTAGATCTTGTTGGCAGAGGGGATAGTGGTGCAGGGTCCATCAGGGGGTGGAAGGCAGGTTATTGGGGGCACAGCAGAACTTTCTGTACAAATAGTGAGAAGTAGGATTGTGGAGTGGATTTTAGTGTCAGTCAGCCCTGGTTTAGAGTATGCCCTGAGTTGATAAATTATGCAGCTCCTTTGCATAATTTCCTCTTGTGGAAGGTGTGATGATAATGTCTGCTCTGTGCGTTGGTGAGGATTTAATTTTAAGCCATGAAAGCACTTAATACAGATTGGTGTAGAGTCCCAAGAAATGAGAGGGCACAGGCCAATGAGGAAGGAGACTCCACTTGGAGTCATAAGGTTCCTGTGGGTTCTGTAGGAAGCAGGAAAATGAACTATGGGACAACAAGGCAGGGAACAAACAGGTAGGGACAGGAGGAAAGCATTTGGAGGGAATGGAGGACAAGTGATGGCACCCAGAGGAGGGCCTCAGTGGTAGCTAAATGCAGAGAGAGGAGCTAATGCCTGCACTCAAGTGGCCTGCACTCCAAATAACAGTTTTCTGGCTGGCTGTGAGTATCTCATTGCAAGGAAAAATGTAGGAACACAAAGAGGGGAGAAAAAACACTGATTTATTATACATATAGGTATGATTGGATTAAGCCTGCAGAACCAGCCATTGGAGGGATAAGGCCATTCAGGGGTCCTGAGTCTGTGTCTAGCTGGAAGCATATGTAGACCCTGGGCACCAGGGCAAATAAGCGGCTGTCTAAGTAGCAATGAGGACCAGGATTCCTGTCACTATGAGGTTTCCTCGGTGAATTTATAGGGATTATGCCAACATGCTTTCAAGGGAAACCATTTCAGTAATTCTAATTCCAGCAGCCATGGTGCACAGGGAGCATCTGTTCCAGAATAAACTTGAGATGGGAGACTTGAACTGCTTTTCTTGCTGTTCCTAGGTTTCCTTTCCTGTATGTCCTGGAGAGAAGCTGTTCCTTGGCCGCTGCTGATTCTAGTATATAGAGATCTGCAAAGTTGTAGTTTACATGGAGACATTTATCACATACTGTACATCACTATGTATTGCTACTAGTATATATGTTACATTGTAAAATATGTCATATATATGTTATGACATATTTTACAATGTAACATTTTGTCAATATATGTCATATGTGTGTGTGTGTGTGTGTGTGTGTGTGTGTGTGTGTGTGTGTGTGTGTATTGACAAAAAGGACCCCAGAAACCTCCACCCAGGGTAAGAAAGATCAGTGCACACACCTTTGAGTTTCCTATATTCCCTCCCTATTACATTCCCTTCCTTTCTCCTGAGGCAAACCCTATCCTGACTTTGTGATATAATTTCCTTGCTTTTATCTATAGTTCTACCCATTCACATATCCTATCTAATAAAGAGGAAATATGCTTATTGACCATCATGCCCTCACAAAGATGGAGGCACCCACAGCCAATAAAGAGGAAATATGCTAACTGCTGACACACCCTCAAAGATGGTAGTGCCCACAGCCACAAGATGGAGGTGCCCAGTCCCCTCAGCCCTGCTGGGGCAGCATGTGCGGGCCTGCCTCTGGAGTCCCCCTGTCCCTCAGACCCTCAATCGCCCAGGGCCAGCCTGAGATGCAGGCAAGCCTAGGATGGTGGGTGCCCAGACACACAGGGGTGCCTGAGGCTCAGGTAACAAGGGCTGGCCAAGACTTGCACTGTCAGTAGTGGCAACAGCAGAGGTGTGATGGGGGTGTCACCTTCCCCTGATTGCTGGGTCACCTCCTGACCCTGAGGGCTCCCAGACTGTGAGTAGGGGCAGGTTGGGCTGAGGGACGCAACCTCCAGTGCATGAATTTTCATGTACTGGGTCTCTAGTTCCTAAATATTATGTTGTTGGATCTTGTGCATTTTTGAAATTTATATACATGGAATTGTACTATGTGTCTTTTGCTTCTCATTGAGTTTGTGGGCTGTAGTCATTTCCTTTCATTGCTGTATACTATTCCACCCAAGTAGCCCATCATTTACTTGTCAACTCTCTTGTTGACAGACATTGGTTTGTTGCACAATTTTTTATCACCATGACCAATGCTGCTGTGAGCATTCTTCCATGGTCCTTGGTGGACAAGTGCAAGAGTTTAGCTGGGGCTTATTTTTAGTAGTGGTGTTTTGGGAACTTAGGATACTTGTTCATTTCACTTTACTAGGTCATGTCAGCCTGTCAAGGTAGTTGTACCAATTTATAGTCTCATCAGCAAGGACTGAGAGTTTTCATTGCTTCGCATCTTCCTCACCATTACTCTCTGTTGATTATGTATAAATGTGTATACATTCATGTATAAATATAAATAATTTATATGTCTATATTATATTTGATATATGTGCATCTATATAATGAATATATATGTATATATATAACAATGTGTAAGGTAGTATCCATTTGTACTTATCACACCTAATAATAGACAAACATGTAAATTGACTGTACCTCTGCTACGGCCACAGCCTATCCAAGTGAGTATGCAAATTAACCCAACAAAGATGGAGGTTAATTTGCATACATAGACGCCCAGCACCCTGGGTGCCAGGGACTTTCTCAGCACCCAGGTCACTCTGAGGTAGGCCCCCGTGGGTTCTGAGCAACCTAGGAAGGGTCTGAGCCAGGGGGCTCCTAGACAGGGCTTGTGCTGGGTGATTGGGTGATGCGAGGGAGTTGGGAGTCCCCTGCCCAGGCCCCAAGTCCCATCCAGAAGCTTGGGACCTTGGCAGGGGTGGAGACCGGTGATCAGAGGGAACTGAGGGTCCACTACCCAGGCCCTAAGCCCCAACCAGAGGTTTGGGACCTGGACAGAGGTGGCCAGGCAATCAGGCAATTGGAGGGAGATAGGGGTTCCCTGTCCAGGCCAGAGGCTTGAGGAATGGGCTGTGGCTGAGCCGGGTGATCAGGCAATCAAAGGGAGCTGGGGGTCCCCTGTCTGGGCCAGAGGGTTAGGGCTTGGGTAGGGGTGGAGCCGGGCAATCAGAGGGAGCTGGGGAGCCCCTGCCTAGTCCCCAAGGCTATAGGTGATCAGAGGGAGCTGGGGGTCCCCTGTCAAGGCCCCAAGCCCCGGCCAGAGGCTTGGGACCTGGGCAGGGGTGGAACTGGGTGATCGGAGGGAGCTGGTGGTCCCATGTCTGGGCCAGAGACTTGGGGCCTGGTTAGGGTCAGAGCCAGGTAACCAGAGGGAGCTGGGACGCCCTTGTCCAGGACCCAAGTACCAGCCAAAGGCTTGGGGTCTGAGCAGGAGCAGAGCTGGGTCCTTGGGGCCTAGTCAGGAGCAGAGCAGGGCAATCAGAGGGAGCTGGGGTTACCTGCCTAGGTGCCAAGGGTATAGGCCTGGTAGAGGTATAGCTGGTGACTGGAGGGAGCTGGGGGTCCCCTATCTAGGCCCCAAGCCCTGGCCAAAGTCTTCGGGTCTGGGCAAGGGCAGAGCTGGATGATTGGGCAATCAGAGGGAGCTGGGTGTCCTCTGTCCGGGCCAGAGGCTTGGGGCCTGGGCAGGGATGGAGTCGGACAATCAGAGGGACCTGGGGGGCCCTGCCTAGCTCCCAAGGCTATAGGCCTGGGAGAGGTGTAGTTTATAATTGGAGGGAACTGGGGGTCCCCTGTCCAGGTCCCAAGCCCCAGCCAAAGGCTTGTGGTATGGGCAGGGGAAGAGCTGAATGATCGGAGGGAGCTGGGGGTACCCTGTCCAGGCCCTAAGCCAAGGCAGAGTCTTGAGACTTGGGCAGGGGTGGAGCCTGGCAATCAGAGGGAGCTGGGGGTCCTCTGTCCAAGCCCCAATCCCCTGCCAAAGTCTTGGGGTCTAGCAGGGGAAGAGTTGGGCAATTGGAGGGAGCTGGGGGGCCCCTACCTAGGCCCCAAGGCTATAGGCCTGGCAGGGATATAGTTCGCAATTGGAGGGTGCTGGGGTGTCCCCTGCCCAGCCCTCAAGTCCCGGCCAAAGACTTGTGGTCTGGGCAGGGGAGGAACTGGGTGATCGGAGGGAGATGGGGGTCCACTGTCAAGGCCCTAAGCTCTGGCCAGAGGCTTGAAACCTGGGCAGGGGCAGAGGCGGGCAATCGGAGGTAGTTGGGGGTTCCCTGTCCAGGCCCCAAGCCCTGGCCAGAGGCTTGGGCCTGGGCTGGGGCGGAGCCAGGTGGTCTGCAGATAGGAGGGAGTTGGGTTGGGGGGGAGCATCCTAGTGGCCTTAGACCTTGGAAGGGTTGGTGCTTGCAATGGGAGGGAGCTGGGGGACCCGTGCCCAGTCTCGGAGGCTTTAAGCCTTGGCAGTGTGGGAGCCAGAGATCAGAGGCGATGGGTGTGAACTACAGAGGAAATACCTTTTCTGACCACTCATTGGCTAAGCTCCCTGTTTGCCACTGGTAATATTCTTAGTAACTTGGGTATAAGAATCCAAAAAGGTGATCTAGGGTTTTCCCACCACCCTCCTGTAGAAAAAAGTGAAGGTCCGCTGCTGGAGGGCTAAGAAATGTCATATCTTCCCCTAGCCAGTTTGGCTCAGTGGATAGAGCCTAGGCTTGCCGACCACAGGGTTCAGTTTGATTCTGATAAAGGGTAGGGTCCTCCCTGGCTGCGGCCCAGGTCAGAGCTTATGCAGGAGGCAACTAATCAAAGTGTTTCTCTTTGTCTTTCCCTTTCTCTTCCACATTCTCTAAAAATCAATGGAAACATATCATGAGGATAAAAAAAAAAATAAAGAAATGTCATATCCTATGAAAGACACATCTTGAAAATACCTAAAGAAAGTTGCCATTTGTTCATGGTGAAGGGAGTGGAGTCCGTGTTGATGAAATACCTTGGTGGCTGCAATGACTGCCAGTGGCTGCAGTAGCAGGGTGATGGGGCTGGTGCCTTCCCCTGAGCAGTCGAGTCACCTCAGTAGGACTTCACCTAAGGGTTCCTAGTATGTGAGAGGGGGCAGGCTGGGCTGTGGGACCTCTCCACCTCCAGTGCACAAATTTAGTTGCACGGGGCCCCTAGTATAATAATAAACATGGTTGCATTCTTTATACATTGCATAATGTACTTTAAAAAATTAAAAACGTTTTTTATTTAAGTATAGTTGGTATGTGAAACATTTGAGGAATTTGCAAAAGTAATATTGTCTAAATACAATTTCCTTTCTCTCCTTTGATTTTACAATATGCTTCTGGCATAAAACAGCAGCTCCTCTATATTTGGGAAATTCATTTTTGTTGAGTCACAGGAGAACTTCTGAGTGAGGAGACCTCAGGAGTTAGCTCAGGTGTGCTTCCACCCCCTGTTGATCCTTGACCAGTGCATATCCAGCATACAGAATCCCTGCTCAAGGGGCTTTCTCAGCCAGGAGAGCTCAGCTCATCCTGGTGAGAAGTTCTGGATGGAACCCTGGGACCCAGCAGTTACTCTTCTGAGGGCAAGAAGAGATTCCTAAGGCTGTGAATGACTATCGAAAACACTAATAAAGAATCCAAGACCACAGAGCCATCCACACTGACTGGGATCCCAGGTCTCTCCTGGTGCCTCTGCCCCTTCGTGTTGTATAATCAAATTACACGGTGAGGTATACTGTGTATAAGTACAGAAGTGTTTTTATCTGGTGGTGGTTGATTAGAAAATTGCAAACATTAGGAGAATGAATACATGTGTTATAATAAATCAGAGTGTACTGAATGGCACAGTAGCCTATGCATAGCTAGCTGTTTTGGATTTCTTAAAAACACTTTGTTTTAATAGCAGAAGCTTTCATATAAATAAAGTATAATAGGAAGTTATTTTAAACAGTTAGAGGTTTACTTTATTGGAAAATATTTAACACTTACTATAAAGTCAATAAATGAGAATAGTTCTAAAAATCTAGATTTACATAAATATGTGGTTGCAAATGATACTAGCCTCCTTTATTTTTTTGCACAAACTTTATTTTTTAGAGCACTCTTAAAATAATAGCAAAATAAGCTGAAAATACAGAGTTCTTATATATCCTCCTAACCTCCATCCTCACAGCCTCCGCTACTACCAGCATTCTCTACCAGATTGGTACATTTGTTACAATTCATGTACCTACACTGACATATTATCACCCATAGTCCCTACTAGGGTTCACTTCTGGTGTGTACATTTTATGGATTTTGACAAATGTATAGTAATATGTATCCACTATTGTATCACACAGAATAGTTTCACTAACCTAAAAATTCTGTGTGCTCAAACCACACATTCCGTCCTCTCCCCATTCCCAGCCTTTATTTTGTAAACATAGCTCTACTGACCTAGAAGGTGAAGAGTAGAAGTTATTATATCAAAGCAAAATACTAACAACCTATAAAACCCTTTGCATTTCCAAAAATAAAATAAAAAAATAAAAATTTCCATAAAGAAATTTATAAGTCAAGCCACAGACTGTAAGATAATCCTATCTAATAAAAGGATAATATGCAAATTAACCACCACTCCATGACAAATATGGTGGCGCCCATAGCCACAAATATGGCAGCCTGGGCTGGTGCCAGGGAGCTGGTGGAGCGGGTGGGAGGCTTGGCTTCCTTGCCCAGCAATGAAGGAAGCCAAGCCTCCTGCATGCCCAGGCCAGCCTCTGAGGGAGACATTCAGGGAGTGCAGTGAGGAAACATGCGGGAAGTGAGTGAAATTCCCTATTTGGGGGTTCCAAATCCACCACTGGTTCCTTTCACTACTGATTCCCCTCCTTGCAGGTATTCTCCATGCAAAAGCCGTCCCATGCAAATATGTCATGTCCTTATGGGTGAATCCTAAACCGAGTGATTGTCACATCTGGGCAACCTAACTCAAGTTAGAAAAAGGACCTGGGAGGAGGGATTTAGGAATCACAAAGCCATTGTGACTTGCTCAGTCTCTGGAACTGCTGTCAAACACACGCATTCTAAGATCCTCCCAAACACCACCTGAGTTAAACCTGAGAACTAAGATATTTTCAAGGTCCAAAGTTGATGGGGGTAAGGAGGTGGGTGAGCAAAGCAAGCAGAACAGCCAACTCAACTGAAGCCGCAGGAGCCTAAGATAATGCAGAGAAATGTCCTGGCCACCCATGTTCTCCCACAGACATGGTGCCCATACCCAGCTGGGGGAAGGGAGTGTGTAGTTGCAGAATTTATGGCTACAAGCAGGAAGGAAAGTGAAGCATGTCTAAGGATTTTTTGTACATGTCCCACAGTTGAGAAGCAGAGTCAGAATCAAGAAGCTAAGTCTTACCTCAGCACTGGGGTGTTTAAAAGTATCTAAAAATAGCAGTTCTATTGCTGAATCCACTGCCATGTTTTCCACAGACAGGAGGCGTGCAGAGGACTTCCGGGGCAGCCTTATAATCTTGGGGGTGACAGTGGCTCTGGAGAGGGAGAGACTGCAGCACTTCCGGTGTCCAAAGAGCTAACGCCACAAACCTTGGCTTATCCGGAAGCTGGTGCTGCTGGAAGTTGCTCGCCTTGTCTTCTCCAGCACGGTGGATAAAGGCTGAGAGAGAAAAGGTGGAAATGGTGGCTCCAGTGGTCCAAATTCTGTCATTGTCTCTATTACCTAACCTCTGTGCCCTACAGGACAGGCTCAGTACCAGTGCAGAGGAGGCTTTGGACAGGGCAGTGGTGGTGAGAATGCTTCTCACTCTGGATACCCAGTGAAACCACTGTCAAGAGCCTTTCTGGGGCTGGCAGGAAAACATAGCAATGAGGGCAGATTAATGTCTCAAAACAAAGATTTTTTTTTTCTCATCAGCAAAATGTGAATATTACTTTGCGAGAATTAATTTAAATAAAATTCCAGAAATTGTATAACAGCCAGGCTGAAATGAATATGTTGGTGGAGCATGAGCAGGGTGCTGTGCACAGAAAGGTTGCAGGTTTGATTCCAGGTCAAGGAACATATCTGGCACATACCTGGGTTTCAAGATAAATGCCTGGTCAGGGCTCCTAAGGAAGGGATGTTTCTTCAATTGAAGGGATGTTTTTTATATTGATGTTTCTCTCTATATATCCCTCTCCCTTCCACTCTCTCTAAAAATTAATGGAAAAAATAAATCAATGCTGTATCTACAAATGTGGATAATATAAAAAGAAAAAAAAAAGAAGTGGGGGAGCCCTAAGCAGTTTGGCTCAGTGGATTGAACATCGGCTTGTGGACTGAAGGGTCCCAGGTTCGATTCTGGTCAAGGGCATGTACCTTGGCTGTGGGCACATCCCCAGTTTGGGGTGTGCAGGAGGCAGCTGATTGATGTTTCTTTCTCATTGATGTTTCTAACTTTCTATTTCTCTCCCTCTCCACGAAAAAAATCAATAAGATATGTTTAGAAAAAAACAACAGGATAAAAGAGGTTGAATATGTATTTTATAATTTAAAGCATGTAAAACAATATAACTTTAAAAATATATTTTATTGATTTTTTTACAGAGAGGCAGGGAGAGAGATAGAGAGTTAGAAACATTGATGAGAGAGAAACATTAATCAGCTGCCTCCCAGTTAGGGCATAATATAACTTTTTAGGGGCATATATGTTATTTATACTAATAAAAGGGTAATATGCTACTTAGACCAGACATCTTACAGACATCCGTCTAGACATCCTTCCAGACAAAGCCACGGTGGTGTGGGCCGTGGTAGAGGTATTAGGGGCAATCAGGCTGGCAGGGGAGGGCACTAAGGGGCAATCAGGTCAGCAGGGGAGCAGTTAGACATTGATCAGGCTGGCAAGAGAGTGGTTAGGGGGTGATCAGGCTGGTAGGCAGGCAAGCGGTTGGGAGCCAGAGGTCCTAGATTGTGAAATAGGGCCTCAGCTGGCAGTCAGACATCCCCTGAGGGGTCCCAGATTGGAGAGAGTTCAGGTTGGGCTGAGGAACACCCTCCCCCACTTTCCTCCCCATGCATGAATTTTGTGTACCAGGCCTCTAGTATTTATAATATCTGACAAAGAAGTTGTATCCAGAATATAAACTAGAACTAAAACCCTAGTAATTTTCAAAAGTTAAGTGACAAGCAAGCCTCCAAGAAATGGGAAAAATACTTGAACAGACATTTCACAAGAAGAGTTATGGAAATGGCCAGTAAGAATAGGAAATTATGCTCCACAAACAAAAGTGTGCCCAGTAGCCTCTTGGTATCTAGTAGAATGGATAAGAGCAATAAGACTAACAATACTGCATGTTGTCAAGGAGGTGAATTGACCTGAATTCTCACACGTTGTTGGTGGGAGTGTTCCAAATGCTTTGGAAAACTGTTTATAATTTCTTATAAGGTTAAACATTCATCTGACCTATGACTTAGCAATTATATTGCTAGGTATTTACCCAAGAGGAATGAAAACACATGTCTGCAAAAAAACAAAAACAAAACAAAACAAGTTGTATAAATGTATGAATAGTAGCTTTATTCATAATAACCCATAACTGGAGACAATTTGTAAGTCCACATCCAAATGAATGGATAAATAGAATGTGATATATTTCTATAATGGAATACTACTCAGCGATGAAAAAGAATAAGCATGGATCTATGGCACAACATAGATAAATCTCAAAAACATTATGTTGAATGAAAGAAGCCAGACACAAATGAGTACTTATTGTGTGATTCCATCTACCTGAAGTTCAAGGACAGAGAAAAACTCATCTATGGCCATAGAATTAAAGCCCATAGAGATGGCAGAAATTTCTTATACTTAATGTGGGTGTTATTTCCAGAGGTATGTATATATTTGTGTCAAAATATAGATTAAACTGTTAAGATCTGTGCATTTCATTGTATGCAAATTTCACCTCAATAAAAAATAAACAAAAATACCAATTAAGAATTACCCATAAGTTATCACAAGCATTTAAACTATCGCTGTATGATGTTACAGTGATGCTGTGAGTCACTCTTCGCTTGTGACTGCACGGAGATTATGCCTTTAAAAGAGAGGATGCTCCCAGCTGTAAAACTCAAGCCTAGCCTGCAAGTGAACCGATCACCCCAAACATATGTAGCAGTACAGTCTTGTCTCCACTAACCTCACACTATGAGTCACATGGAGAGCCGAGTTAGGAAAAAAAAAAACACAACTCAGAAAAAGACCCCAAAGCAAAACCACATTCCTAATCAATGACACAGTTACCAAAAGTTTAAATATTTGTCACAGATGGCAGAAATTATTCTAAAGTCTAAACGAAGATGATTTGACCTGGTATCACAAATTGACTTGCTGGAGGTCTTCCATGTGCTGAAATTTATTATGTTGCACATTTTCATGCTCTTGCTATTTGCCACTATGATCTTAAAATATTAATATATATGTTTATAATAAGAGTCAAATGTTTACAAAGCCCCTGAAGTGCCTCTGAGGTTGGGCAGCATTGCTCTAGGTCCACCGACTCTGTGTTGGGAGGCCGGGGTACTGCCTTCTGTTTATGCTAAATAGCTTCCTTAATGGCTGGACTGAAGTGCAAACAGTTTAGTGGTAATGGATAAGCAGGCAGTCTGGGAGCCTAAATGACTCCTGTTAAAAAATTGTTAATGGCTCCTCCCAGGCAGGCCCAAAGGACAGATAAACAAAGAGAGGCTGTAAGCAGTCCAGTGCATTCAAATCAGACCATGTGGGTTAAACCACTATTTCAACCCATTCTCTGCCGTATGAACATTTCCCGGCCTCAGTTTCCTCACATGCTCTGCACTGTTCATTGGGGTAGAACAGTGATTCTGACACTTTAATATGCATGCAGTCACCTGGGATTCTTGCTAAAATACAGATTATAAGCCAGTAGGCCTAGAATGGGGCCTGGGGTGGGTTCTGCATCCTTTTTATTTTTTAAACATATTTTTATTGATTTTTACAGAGAGAAAGTGAGAGGGATAGTTAGAAATATTGATGAGAGAGAGACATTGATCAGCTGCCTCCTGCACATCTCCTACTGGGGATGTGCCCACAGCCAAGGTACATGCCCCTGACCAGAATCGAACCTGGGACCCTTCAGTCCACACGTCGATGCTCTATCTACTGGGCAAAACCAGCTAGAGCGAGTTCTGCATTTCTAACAAGCTCCCAGGTGCAGCTGATGCTGCTGGTCGGAGGGCTACACGTGGGATAGCCGGGGGTCAGGGGATTCGGTGGAACCTGAGAGTAAAGAATGGGGGTAGCACTCACACTCTTTTTGTCTGAGTGGGGCTCTCGTGATAATTCAACTTAGAGTGAGGGTGGAGAGAAGGTGCATGTGGAAAGGAATACACATCCTGTAGGGCTGTGCTGTCCAATATGGTAGCTGGTCACTCCTATGTCTGTTTCAATGAAATGAAATAAAAAAATTCTGTTTCTGAACGAAATAGCCAGGTTTCAAGTGCTCGGTAGCTTCACCAGGGGAACAATGGTCAGCAGTTTAATCAATAGCAGAGAAGGCGGGGATTTCCTTCGTTGTAGGAAGTCCTACTGTGTGTCATGGTGCTGAAAAAGAGACATGACCTGGGAGCAGGTGAGGACCTGGAGCAGACAATCTTCAGGATAAGAAATTTTCCCACATGATTTCTCAAATAAGCTAGTGCAGTCGGGTAATAAATTAGTGTCCTCCTAAATCTTTAGACTTGTAGGAGAAGATTGCTCGGCGTGTCTGGTCTGCTGGTTGGAATCTGACCTTGTGTAGAACCAAGTCTATTCCATCCACATAGCAGCCATGTTTTGGGTTAGAGCAAAGCTGGTTTTCTGAACCATATTCTGGTGTGTGTGTGTGTGTGTGTGTGTGTGTGTGTGTGTGTGTGTGTGTCCCTAACTCTAAGGTCTTTCTGCCACTCCAACAGACCAGCTTTACTTTTTCCTATTTATATTGTTTCCCTGGGAAACATCCCTTTGGAGAAAAACATTGATACCACTTAAATAAAATTTCAGAAGCACTGATTCTAGTTCAATAGTCTCAGTTTATAAATGATGAGATTAAGGTCCAGGCAGGTGGAGGGTCTGACCTTTCCGAGTTCATATGGCCAATTAGCAAGCGAATGGAAATGAGAAGTCGAGTCTCCTGACCTGGGCAGCATTCCCTCCACCGGCTCACTATTAATTATCTTCCTGTGCTGTATGTCTGGCCACCCAGCTCGACTGCTGGCTGCTTGGGAAAGGGTGGGGCGGGCTGGGCACCACTGTTGGTCTGTTGCCCAGCTCGCTGCTGGGGCATAGTTCATCTAGTTGATTGTGACCGCTTCCTGAGAGCTGGGGTACTGGGAGGAATTTATGGGCAGGACACCTGCCTGCCTCATGACCTTCAAGTTTGAGATTTGGAGGTGGTGCTCTCTGACCAGCCAGGCTTTCCAACTCCAAGAACCAGTGAATATTCGTGGCTCTTTCTCCCCTTGGCTTAAGCCTCTGTCCCAGCTCTGGCCCCATGTCAGGCTGGAGCTCCCTGGGCTGGAACGCAGCTAATTTCCAGCCTCTTCGGAACTCAGTGCGTCCCAGTTGTCGGCCTCATTAACTCCACAATGATGACGGCTGGCTCCCCAACCAGCCCTCTTCCTCCTCTTTTGTTTTTATAGTAGGTCTTTCTTGAGCTTCTATCTGTCCCTCTGGTAACACTTCATCTCCATATTCACACATGTTAGCCATATGCCAAGGACCAGAAGTTCCCGAGCTTCTCCTAAACAGCACTGATGAGGAACTGGACTGGTGACACCTCTGGCTGCGGATGGGGTTGTTAGGGAGTGATGTTTAAAACAGAGTGCTGGTGTGCAGAGTTCCTCTGAACTTGTGTCCTGCCTGAAATGAATGTTCCAGACATGCAGGGCTCCTTGCTCCATAGAGGCCCCTATTTACCAGGCAGGTATAATTGAGCTTAATTATAAGAAATGTATTCTAAATTGAGCAGATCTCTTTGCTTACTCCCAACATAATGATGACTTGTTGGCATATACATAATGCATGGAGTCCCACGAACCCACAGGGACATTCATACTATATATGCTAGAGGTCTTTCTCAGAAGATTACTGTACCCTGGGGGGATGTCTACATGCCCCCCCCCCCCTTACAATCTCCACGCCCCCCCGCCCGCCTCTCTCTTTCTCTCTCTGTATTTTGAAAGCAGGCCAAGCCACTGATCCAAGTACCCTGGCCAGCTGCCATGGGTCCAAGAATTGGACATGAAGATGTGTAGCACTAGGGTAATAGCGTCATACCTTCTTTTTCACTGTGCTTTGTTTTCTCTCTTTTGAAAGATGTATGGCAGATACTACCGGTGGACTCGCTAAAACACATTTCACTTTCTTCTCTCTTGTCTTTCCATCAGATAGACTCTAGAAAGCAAAATGGCTCAATTTCTAGCCTCACTTCTCACCTGAACAAGCCTAGTGTGCCATGTGACTGTATTCTGAACAACTACACATTGGAATTTCCAGGGAGGGCTTACACCTGGATAAAAATGCCAACCTTGTAAGAAGGAAGATTTTTGTCCTGTGTTTTAACCTATCTTTGCCTGAAGGTGTGGCAGCCCTTTTGCATACACATGGGTAAGAATGAAAGTCCTGTGTTAAAGATGACAGAGCACAAAGCTGGGACGAGCCTGCTCCCTGATGACAGCTGTGAGCAGCTGAACAGTCCCTGGACTGCCACTCTGAACATCATATTCCCTGAAGAAACAAGCCCTACTTCTTTAAACCACTGTTTGATGGGATTTGGAGGACCCTCAATCAAACACATTTCTCACAAGAGGATTTCTTAGAGAAACCATGTGGTTACAAACAAGAGCCTTACATTAGAAGTCAGTGTCTGAGGTTCTAGTTCAGGATCTCCTGTAAACTTAGACTACAGGATGCTAGAACTATGCAGCCTGCAGATCTTTCTTGCACAGACAGTTTCTGTATCTGGCCCTCATCTGTGAAGTGAGTGCAAGGCCACTGCTGACTTCTCCAGGATGATATGGCACTGTCCCATTCCATTGGGAAAGGACACATTGTGGAGTCCTTTCTCCGAGCACCACAGTGGCCCTTCCCATCAATAGCATTCTGTGTCTGCAGTTTTCCATGTAACCCAATAGAGAGGTTAGAATGCAAAATGGGCAGAAGGAGGATGTCAGTAACACAATCCTGTGTGACAAACTACCACCAAACACATATTAGTTTAAATGAGAACTACAGCCCTGACCAGTTAGGTTCAGTGATAGAGCATTGGCCTGCTGACTTAAGAGTTCGATTCCGGTCAAGGGCATGTACCTTGGTTGTGGGCACATATCTAGTGGTGAGTGTTCAGGAGTCAACTGGTCGATGTTTCTCTCTCATCGATGTTACTGACTCTCTATCCCTCTCCCTTCCTCTCTGTAAAAAAAATCAATAAAATATATTTTAAAAAATGAGAACAAAAACTATCTACTATTCTTATGATTCTATGGATTGGCTGAAAGGTCTCCTGGGTTTGCCTGGACTCACTTATTTGGCTGCATCTAATCTCCTAGACAGACTTCTCTGACAGTGGAGTTCCCTCTCAATCTGTATTGGTGCTGGTTGTTGGCTGGGCATCTTAATTCCCTCCACTTGGTTTCTCCATCAAGATAGTTTGGACTCATTTACATGATGATTCTGGGTTCTAAGAGAGTGAGGTAGAAGAAACAAGACATTTTAAAGCCTAGGTCCAGAAGTTCCAAAATGTCATCTCCACTGCATTCTATCCAAAAGATCCCTAAAGCCTCACCATTATAGGGTCAGGGCTGACACCCTTGATCTGGTTCTGCATCATGTCCAGGTAGAGATGAGGTCCCAAAGTTGTTGCTACTAACTAGTGATTAGAAGAACTATGAATTTAAAAGCTAAGTTATCTGCCATCCACACAACCAATTGTACCCAAAGGTACAACAGAGAGTCAGAGAAAGGACAATCATGGCAAAAGGTGGTTTTCTCATCTCTGACCCCCTTAGCTCTGTCTCTATCCTCTGCATTTGGCTTTGGCTTTTGGACTCTTGATGCTATGTCTCCTTTTCTCTAAGAATTGGCCCATGGTCTTAACTAAGAAGCATTTTCAATCTGCTTCCTACCTGTAGGAAGTTGGGATGTGGGAAGAGGGCTCCTTTCATTGTGAACTGTCACTGTCAGTTTAGTAAGAATTAGTACCTATCCTTTAAAAACTTCGTAAGTTTCCTATTTCTGAGATTATTGTCCACTTCCTTTGGTAAATGCCACACACAACATTACTTATGAGGCAGGCCTTTTTCTGTGTTGGGCTGTGAGTCATGGTGCTGTGAGGGTCTTAGAAGTCCTCTTTTCATGATTAAAAGATCTACAATGCATTGTCTTCAATCTTCTTGAGTTCATAAAAAAGGGTTATATGGTCACACTCTTGATTTGACCTTTACTTTGAGGCCATTTATCTCTGTGCCAACCTTTTGCTGGCTGAAGAGACTAATTTGGGCACTCTACATTTCTCTAAAATTTTCTTGATATAAATTTCTTATTTTATTCATTTCTCTCTTTATGCACTTCATGCATTTAAAAGAAATTAAATGATCCTTTCTACATTCTCCCTGAAAATCTCTTTATCCAGGTCCACAAATTCATTAGTGTGATGTCAATTCTATGTGTCAAATTACTGGGCTAGTGGAACCTAGATTAAACATTTCTGGGTGTGTCTGCAAGAGTTTCTGGATGAGATTATCATCTGAACTGATGGATTCAGTAGAGTAGATCTGCTCTCTCCAGTATGGGTGGGCTTCATCCAGTCTATCAAGGGCCCAAATAGAACAAAAAGTGGAGAAAGGAGGAATTTACCTCTTCCTGCTTTCTTCCTTTCTGTGCAAGTTGAGACATAAATTGTCTTCTGCCTTTGGGCTGGGATTTACATCATTTGCTTCCCTGGTTCTCAGGATTTCAACTTGGACTGGAATTTCACCACAGGCTTTCCTGTGTTTCTATCTTGTAGATGGAAGATTGTGGGACTTCTCAGCATTCCATAATCAAGTGAACCAATTCCTCTTAATAATATTGATTCTGTTTCTCTGGAGAATTCTGACTAATATAAGTAAACGTTATTTCTTCCTTCCAAAGTATCACAGTTTATAGGGTTGCCAAATATTTCACTTCTATATAACACAAGTCACCCCTTTTCCAGCCTCCAGACATTGAAAACTTGCAAGTGGAGTTTTACCTTTCCAAAAGTTAAAATATGCGACTAACAAAGGCAGGAAGGACAGCAAGAAGCTTATTAGCAGAGACTGGAAGAGAATGAGGACTTTGGTATCGGAAGCTGCCATCCTGCTCACACTGTGATGGCCATGTAGGGGGCAAGTAATTGGTCTTTTTAGTTCACATGTTTCTGAATCAGCTGCATCTGAGGAATTGGACCCCAGGATCCTCATCTTCATCTGTATCTGGTTTAGATGATGAGCTTCTGAACTTCAGGCAAATTCTGTAATGAGGATTTGACTTGGGGTGAGTGTGAGGAAGAGGTTCATGTGGTTTGCATGTTCAAGAGATGTGAATCATATGGTCAAAGGGTAGACAGGAGATGGTTTCCAAAAATGGACACAAAAATCCTGCCATCATGCATGAATTCCTCCTTTCTTGCAACGCGTCTTTGCCATATTTCCAGTAGGAGATAGAGTCTAGTTCACCTCCCTTTGAATCTAAACTGGCCTTTGGTCTTGCTTTAGCAATAGAATGAGGTAGAATAGAACTTGCAGTCTACTTTCCCCTGCTCCCTTGGGGCCTTAAGCTGCCTTGCAAAAAAGTTTAGCCATCTTTCTAGAGAAATAATCTAAAAAAGAAATACCTGGTCTGGCAGAAATGCTAACCAGACAAGTATATGAGGCCACCTGGGATCATCCAGCCCTGATGGTGTTTCCCTATGACTGCAGCCATATGACTAACTCCAGCCAGTGATGCAGGGAACAGGATGCTTGGTGGAGCCCAGCCAGCCTACAGAGTCAGGAAAACTACATTTAATCCATTAGGCTAGGAGTACTGTTCTGCAGCATTAGGTCATGGATACAGGGATGGAGGCCTTGGTTTTTGGATCTCAGACTTTCAGTCCTTTAAGTGCTTATGAAAGCAATAGTTTTCTTGGCAAGACTCAAATTACCTGTAGCTTAGAAATTCCCCTTCCAAACTTTTGGATTGGAGCTTAGCAGGTGGTTGATAGCTCTCCCTGGTCCTCCACCCTGCTCTGCCCAGCAGCTTGTTCTCCTTGGACTTGAGAGGACCTAGTGAGTACAGTCATAAGCAGCTATGGGAACAGCTGTAAGACAGAAGGCACTGGGACTGCAATGACTCAGCAGTGAGCATGTGCTGAGCTGCAGGCTGCACCTAGAAACAGTGGCTGGGAGGGACTGGGTGACCTGGGAAGGCCTATCCACCTCAAGGAATTCACCCAAGATTCAGGTACTCTTCATTCCTTGAATAAACCATGTACTTCCTTGTGTTCTTGCCTTGAACATCCCACCTTTCTTGTTTACTAGAGGAAACCCTTATATTATTTTTTTAATCTTCACCCAAGAATATGTTTTCATTGATTTTAGAGAGTGAGTGGGAGATAAACATCAATGTGATAGTAACATCGATCAGTTGTCTCCATACTCATCCTGACAGTGGATCAAATCCTTCAACCTAGGTGTGTGCCCTGACCAGGAATTGAACTCACAATCCTTTTAGTGTATGGGATGACAGGGCAACCCTACTTCATTTTAAAGACACTCACACCTGTTGGTGATGCTTTTTTTTTTTTTTTTTACCTGCTAGGCAATAAGTCATTTTTGTTCCCACTGTGCACTGCTCAGAATGCTTCATAGTTCTTACTAAAGTCTGACATGGCTGTTATATTGGTTAGGATTCTATTTAACTGAGTGTAACAGAAAGCTCTACCATGATAGAATCTTAAACAGGTCCAACTCTCCCTTTCATATATTGGAAGCCTGAATGCAGGGATTCCAGAGCTAAGACATACTCATGGTGCCAGGGCCTTGACAGTTTCTGTTCTGTGCTCTACTCTATACAGGTTCTATTCCAAGGTCATCTCAAGGGCAAAGGTGGTGCTGGATGTCCAGCCTTCATGTTCACATTACAGTCAGCTGGAAGCAGGAAAGGTTAAGAAGGGCACATTCCTTCCCTTTAAGCACATTCTTTAGAAGTTGCACATGTCTCTTCTGCGTATGCTTTTGGTTTTAGCTTCAGGCAAAGCTGGGAAATAAGGTCTTTAATCCCAGCTAAAAACTGAGAGTTATATTTCTATGAAAGAGGGAGATAAATAATAAAAGGAGGGCAATTAGTGGGTTTTGTCAAAGTCCTATTTGTCTTCCTCATTTGAATGACCTTCTTGAGACCAGAATATATACCCCATTCATCCTTGTTTTCCTTATAAGACACATTCTCTGCTTGATGGAAGATGGGAATGTGTTCAGTGAACAAGGACATAGCAAATCTACTTGCTGACTGGAAGCTAGTACCTCTGGGAAAGGTAACACAATTCAGTATTAATAACCTAGCAGAAATTTGTCTCTGCCAGCCCTGGCTTCCTGCTTTCCTTTTTGTATTTTCTCCGACTTTTCCATACCCACTTTCTGCTGTCCCTGAATTCCCTGACTTAGGAGCCAGGGGTGTGCTGATTGGGGGGTCTGAGTTGCTTTCATCAGATGAGGAGATGGTGAGGATTGCTGTGCATTTGAACTGCAGGTCAGGGAACCTGGGTTACAGGTTCAGTTTGGTCACCATGCAAATCTGTGATTCTGATAAACCATATATATATATTTCTCATCCTAGAAGTTCAGAATGTACAATGGCATATTAAAGGCCATGCCTATTTTATATAGATTGTGTATATATATGTATACTAGTGTATTGGGTTTAGTTAGGATTAAGTCCACCGATATCTAAATGTATATATGTGTATATGTTGCAAGTTATTATCATCATATGAGACAAGCAAGCGACAACAAATAAAAATATTCTTTATATCCCCCCTTATTGCAACTGGTTTCCAAAAAGGTATTGGCATGAAAGGTACAGGAGGAGCCTTGATCTTGACCTTCTTCCTCTTTCCTCAGTATTTCCTCCTGAGCATCAGCGCCTCCAGGCCTTCCTCCTAGGCATTTCCACTGATGGGCCTGGAGTGATCAGGTAATGGGTGTCACTGTTGCTGCACTGAGAGGACATGTTTCTCTGTCTGGCCCTGGAAGTCTTCCTGCCATAGATTTTCTTGGGGCTCAGAAACTTGACCGATGTGACCAAAGGTGGCTGGTGGGGTCCTACGGGTGGATTGGCCTAGTGATTCACTTTTTGAGTGTTTTTAGGGACTGTTTGGCTTTTGAAGGATTTACTGCAACATAAAAGTTTAGAGGAGAAAAGAGGGAAATAAATGATGGAGGAAATCTGAGGGCCATGTGGGCCTGCGGCTGGAAAGGCTCTCGGTGACTGCTTGGCTCACAACCTTCCTCTGCCTGGGGAAGTGGCAGAGTGGGAGAGAAAGGAGTGAGTGTCAGGAATAGTCTCAGAGCTTCCACCCCAAGCTGCCTGTCCTGCTGTCCACTGTGTTTGCAGGAATGAAGGAGAGAGAGGACTGAATGGGAAGAGAGGGGCAGGTTAAGGTAGGGGCTTGGGCACTGCTGGAGGTGAGCTGTGGGCTCAGCTAAGTGTCAGCTGCCAAGGCAAAGTGAGCACCACACAAATGGGAAAACTTACCTTGTCCACGTGTGGGATTCACATTCCACCTTCAGCCTGCTTACTTAGGAGAGCACCGTTGCTTCTGCCTGAAGAGTGAATTCTGAGGTCCTTAAACTCATGGCCATGATGCCTGGGACACAAGGCGCCCTCCTGTTTTGTTCCTCTAAGGCAGTGGTTCTCAACCTTTCTAATGCTGCGACCCTTTAATACAGTTCCGCATGTTGTAGTGACCCCCAACCATAAAATTATTTTTGTTGCGACTGTGATTTTGCAACTGTTATGAATCGTATCTGTGTTTCCCAATGGTCTTAGGCAACCCCTGTGAAAGTGTTGTTTGACCCCCAAAGGGGTCTCGACCCACAGGTTGAGAACCGCTGCTCTAAGGGCACCACAAAATTCCAGTAACAAGTAAAGCAGAGAACAAGCCACACATCTCTGACCTGGCAATGACAGCCCTCCTGTGCCTCCCTTTTCTCCAAACCCTTTTGCTTGGAAACCTACCCCTATTGGTTTCTACAAGTCCATAGTGGGTTCTTAAGACTGAAAACAGAAACCAAGAAATATTTCTGACCTAGAAAGTGAGGCCAAAGGAGGAATTGGGACTTCTTGGGAGCTGTGCAAGAGAGAAAATAGAGGATTCCAAAGATCTCGTTTCTGTGACATAAAGGGGTTGTGTTGGGGATAGGGGAGGGTGCTCTGTGAGCTGAAGTTCTTTGTCTCCCCCCCCAACCCTGCTCCCCCCCCCATTGCCACTGGCTGCCTCCTCTGGTCTTGACTTAGGATAAGAGCTGGGTAGAGATGCCAGATGTAGTGGGAGAGGTTTCTCTGCTCAAGCTAACCCCTGGACAGGCAACTATGTGCTGCAAAGAGGTGTATACTGATTCCAAACCCCAGTCTCTCTGGGAGGGGGCAGGAATACAGAATGGACACATTGTTGGAGCTAATGTGGGCTCTGGAATATCCTTGAAATGTAAAATTGTGCATATAAAGGGAGCTGAGGGACCAGTGAGCTCCAAGGAGAGGAGTTAATTACATGGCCAGTTCCACTAGATGAAACAAAGAGACTGGCCACATAGCCTGCTCCCTGGCAACACTGCCTGCTGATGGCCTTCCCTCCTGGCCCTGCTCACTTCTGGGTTGGCACAGGCAGCCAGGGGGACAGTGAGGTCCTAGCTAGAGTTCTGGAGAAGCAAAAGCAGCCAGTTCCTTGAGGGTCAAACAAATGTTAAGGCAGAGCCAGTGGGTTTTAGAAGGTAGACTTAGCTAGAGGGGATATCTGTGATAGAGGGGGACGAAGAGAAAGGGGGTAGGAAGAAGGATAAAAAGAAGGAGAAGCAGCTAATAGAGAGAAAGGCCACCTCAGAAGAAGGAAAAAAAACTGGGGTTGAATTTTGCATAAATCCACTGGTTTTGGAAAGGAAACCCTAATAAATGACTGAGAAAAATCCAGGAAAAGCACTTAATGTTTTGGGAATGTTCATGGCTCTGCTGTTTAACCTATAAAGATCAGGCAGACCTGGGCATCCCAGAGGCCGTCTTTCCCTAAGTAGCTCAGTCACGGTGGCTGCTGAGCTCCAGTAGCAGGAGCTGGAGCTGGCTGCCAGGGCCAGCCTAGGGAGCTGCAGGCTCCCCAGAGGGGATCACAGCTGCAGGGGAGAATCCTATGGAGGGAGTCAGGACAGAAACAGATGCAGGAGGCTGGGCAAATCAATTAACTCCTTGTGCCTCAGTTTTCCCACCAGTAAAATGGGAAGTATAATGACTCTTACTCATTTATTTACACTTTTGCAAAGATCAAGTGAGATTGTCTTCTTCCCTTCTTTCCTCCCTTCCTCCCTCCCTCCCTCCCTCCCTCCCTCCCTCCCTCCCTTCCTCCCTTCCTTCCTTCCTTCCTTCCTTCCTTCCTTCCTTCCTTCCTTCCTTCCTTCCTTTCTTCCTTTTCTCCCTTTCTTCTTCCCTCCCTCCTTTCTTTCTTTTCTTCCATCCATGCATCCATCTATCCATCCATCCATGAAGATAGGCAGGCTCCTATCTCTGCCACTTGGTTTATTTTGTTTTCCAAGAGTGAAATGCCAGCCTCCTTCCTACACGTTGTCCTAACTCTGAGTCCCAGATTTGCCTCATTAGTCTTCTCCTCCAAGACCCCTGTAACTCTCCCCACTCCTCCCCAGGCCAGGTTAGATAGCCATCATCTTGTTCAGAAACTATTTTCTCATGAAATTTTCTCCCACTCCTTTAGATGCAGAGGGAGCAGGGGTCCCAACTGAACTCAAGCTTTTTCCTTGGAGTACAGCGCATAGTATGACAGTGTTTAATGAAAGCATATGGACCCAAACTGAGCTGCTCTGACACCACAGGGAAAGACAGACTGAGGAATCAGGTGTTGTAGAATGACATTTTCCTCCTCCTGGCTTTGAAAAAGGTGATCCATCCAGATACTTACAGAGGTACTCACAATTCCTCTCAGAAACCCCATGTGGGATAAAGGATGCTAATTTATGCAGACTTATGGGCAACTAACTCCAAACCTCTGTGAGCTACATAGCCCTCTAAGTTCAAAGTTAAGCTTCCAACAATAGGTGCAGAATCCTAATTGAACAGGTGAAGCAGGCATCTGGCAGATGTGTGTAGTTTAGGGGACACTCTCTCAAGGAGCCACTGAAATGGCTCAGTAGCTGCTGTAACAGATTCTTATTTAAATGAGATCTCACTTCCCTTTTGTTTTTTAATAAAGAGAAAATAGTCCATATTTGCAATGTTTTCCAACAAATTGAGATTTCTTTCTCTCTTTAAAAAAATCATAATTGATTTATTTTGTAATGCAATATTGTCTAACATGCATAGGCTCATTTGAATAAATTATTCATCAACAGTGTTTTAGTGATGTGCCAGCCTGTGTCCGCTGGAGCTCCATTGTCCCTCTTGTTACCGAGGGATGGGAAACAGGTGCAGCCCTGGCTCTGAGCACAAAGCCAAAGACAGAGCCAGTTGCTCTTAACGGAAGCCACAAAGGACCAGGTTATTACCAAAGACAGTTGATGGATCCCATTTCTTTTTTTTTCTTCCTTTCTTTTTTATTGTGTTGCATGTATACATATCTCCCCATTGCCCCCCCCCTCCCAGGCAAACCCCAATCCCCCAGTGTCTGTGTTCATTGGTTATGCTTATATGCATGCATACAAGTCCTTTGGTTGATCTCTTATCTACCCCACCTCTCCTTAACCTTCCTGCTGTAATTTGACAGTCTGTTTGATGCTTTACTGCTTCTGTGTCTATCCTTTTGTTCATCAGTTTATAATGTTCTTTATTATCCACGAATGAGTGAGATCATGTGGTGTTTCTCTTTTATTGACTGGCTTATTTCACTAAGCATAAGGCTCTCCAGTTCCATCCAGGTTGCTGCAAGTAGTAAGAATTCCTTCTTTTTAATGGCAGCATAGAATTCCATTGTGTAGATGTACCATAGTTTTCTGATCCACTCATCTGCTGATGGGCACCTAGGCTGTTTCCAAATTGTAGCTATTGTAAATTGTGCTGCTATGAACATAGGGGTGCATAAATCCTTTCTGATCGGTGTTTGTAATTTCTTAGGATAAATTCCTAAGAGTAGGATTTCTGGGTCAAATGTGAGATCCATTTTTAGGTTTTTGAGGAAACTCCATACTGTTCTCCACAGTGGCTGCACCAATCTGCATTCCACCAACAATGCACAAGGGTTCTTTTTTCTCCGCATCTCACTAACACTTGTCATTTGTTGATTTGTTGATGATTGCCATTCTGACAGGTGTGAGATGCTATTGCATTGTCCTTTTGATTTGCATCTCTCCTGATAAGTAGTGACTTTGAACATGTTTTCATGTGTCTCTTGGCCTTCCTTCTGTCGACTTTCGAGAAGGTTCTATTATGGTCTGTTGCCCATTTTTTTTTATTGTATTGTTTATCTTCCTTTTATTAAGTTGTATAAGTTGGCTATAGATATTGGAGATTAAATCTTTATCAGTGATAACATTTGCAAATATGTTCTCCCATACAGTGGTCTTTCTGGTTGTTTTGTTGATGGTTTCTTTTGCTGTGCAAAAGCTTTTTATTTTGATGTAATGCAGAATGGAAAGGGCAGAGTCTAGAGGTGGTGGCTGCCTGTGTACCTGTCAAACTCTATTATCCTAAGGTGTACTTCCTTACAATCAGTAGCATCATGAAGACAGGCCCATCGAGTACATTCAGAATTTTCACCAAGGATAACATATTTATTGATTTTTATTGGGAGGATGAAAAAAAATTCTCTGGGTGTCTTGTTCTGCTTGGGCTGTTAAAACTAGAGGCCCAGTGCTCAAAATTTGTGCATGAGGGTAGGAGAGATCTCTCAGCCTGGCCTGCACCTTCTCCAATCTGGAACCCCTGGAGGATGCAGGTTTAGGCGCCATCTCACAATCTGGGACCACTGGCTCCAAACCACTTGCCTGCCTACTGGCTTGATTGCCACCTAACGGCTCTCCTATTGGCCTGATGGCCTCCAACTGCCCTCCCCTGCCAGCTTGATGGCCCCCAACTGCCCTCCCCTGCTGGCCTCATGGCCCCCAACTGCCCTCCCCTGATGGCCACATAGCTCCCAACTGTCCTCCCCTTTTGGACTGATCACCCCTAACCGCCTCTGCCTCGGGCCTTACCGCAGTGGCTTTGTCCCGAAGAACTTGGATGGTAGGAAGATATCTGGTCTCCCAGTCTAATTAGCACATTACCCTTTTATAAGTATAGATACCATAGACTGGTAGGTTAAACAACGGAAATTTATTGCTTATAGTCTGAGGCTCAAGGTCTAACATCAAGGTGATAGCAGATTTGGTATTTGGTGAAGACCTGCTTCCTGGTTCATAGATGACATCTTCTCACTGTATCTTCACATGGTGGACAACTCTCTGGGTCTCATTTATAGGGGCACTAATTGAGCTCACAAGGGCTCCACACTCATGACCTACTTATATCCCAAATGCTTCATCTTCTAATCCATCGGGGCTTCAACATATGATTGGGAGACAAGGACATTTAGATCACAACACCAAATCCTAGTTTTATGACTCAGAATATGGATTTAAAGCTGATACAGATTTAGGAAAAATGCAAATCTGTAAAAAGTGCAGTGGTCTTACAAATATTAATCCTAGAGTGAAAGTTGGAGAACTATTTCCCCCACCTGAGGTTAAGAAGGGCTGTCTGGGGTTATGTGCTCTGTCCCCTGTCTCTAATCCTCTCAACCTCAGTAGGTAACTCTGGGTCAAAAGAAAAAGCTGGCTTTGCCTGGGGAGTGTGCTGCCTGCCCCTCCTTGGCCTGAGAATTTCCAGGACCTGTGCTGTCTGGCCTGTTGCAGTGGGCAGAGACCTTCTCCCAGAATTCTGTGTGATGCTGGGTCTTGCAAGGAGACAGTGACTTCTGGCACATCCCCCGGAGAGCAGGGTGAAAGGGTGAAGGTCCTGAGGATTGTCTGGTAGAGTCCCTGCTCTGGGCAGCTGGCAGTTGCCAGAACAACCTCAAGATCAGTATATTCCCCACAGTGTCTTTTTATTATTTCTTAAAAATATTAATAGAACTAATTAAATATAGAGATGTGCTCCAACCTTAATCGGCAGCTTCTCATCTCTCCTTGCCTCTTGCCTCCTTCCTACTGGGCCCCAGTGTATATTGTTAGAATGTCAGGTGAGAAGCAAGGAGAAAATGGGGAGATAACACAGAATTGGTATGCTAGGCAAAGGCTGTGGACACAAGGGACTTCTTTTAATCCAGTCCATTAATCAATTTCTCCATAGAATTTGAATTAACTGTCTTTCATCAGCATCACATCCCAGGCTCAAAAACACTGAGTGCACAGAGGAATGTCAATGCAGTGAGCGTGGATGCATAGACTCCTGTATTACTGGTCCAGTGCATGGAGAGACAAGGGCCTGAGGGTTAAAGGGATGGCCTTGGTTGGGTGGCCTGGAAGCAATTTGTCCTTTTGTTTTTCTTGCTCACAGCCACTGGAGAGACTTATGATTTCCATCCCTCCTTTAACTTAAACACTCACTATTGATTATTAGTCTTACTGTGATATTTCTTTCTTTGGGCTTGAGTTGTATAAAAAACCATGGGCCATGCCCTGTAGCCACATCCCAGCTATGTTCCTTGCCCTAACTAAGACAAGGCTCTTTCTCTGGGTCAGTGGGCTCTGGCTTGTGCTGGGGCTATCAGTGAGAGCATGGAAGACTCTCTCTCAGTCTCTGACACAAAACTTCAGACATTCCTTCATTTGCATAGCATCACAGCTGCAGAGAGAGGTCAACCACAGATGCTCCACAGAGAGTTGGGTATTTTGTTCCACTAGTCAGTTAACTAATAGATATTTATTGGCTGTCTGCAAGGTTCCAGGATCACTGCTAACTCTCAAGGGCACGAGGATACAAAAAAAATGCAGTCCCTGTCGTAAGACTCCATTTAGGGAGACTGGTAAAGTAAGAATTCATAATACAGAATAATACAGATTACAATGGTTTTTGCAATCGAGGGGATGAGGGTTGGAGCAAACAAGGGAGTGGTTACTTAGCCAGGAGAGAACCCAAAAGAGGTAGGCTCTGAAAAGACAAGCAATCCATTTGCTATAGGAGGAGGGATTAGATTGGAAGCAGATTCCAAAGAAGAGAATTTTATTCTCCCTCATCTTCCATTCTTCATAGAACAATCAGATAAAAATATTATCATGTCAGTCCCATCTATACAACCCCAGTGGCATTATATTGCTGTCAGAATAACATAAAACATGTTTCTTCAGAGTGACCTCCCAATCACATTTAGGTCATGTCCCTGATGTCCACCTAGTGAAGGCTAAGGTAACTTCATGGAGCATGATCCAGCCTCAGAGGATTCATGCCCACTATTCCTGCTGACTGAATACTTCCCTTAAGGCTCCTTTGCCTGTCCATCATTGTCTCACTGAGCTCATTTTAGGCATCTATCGGGAAGAGTCTCCTGGCCTCTCAGAATGGGTTGGCCTTTCAGTTGCCTCTAGAAATCTTAGCCCATGACTTCTCCTCCTAACCATTGCAATTATTGTTGTAATTATTGATGAAAACACATCTCCCTTTCCCATCTTTAATGATCAAGGAAAGGGACTGTATCTGTCCTGACTGATTTGTTCATATCAGGGCCTAGTCCATCATAGATGTTTGCTAAATGCTGCATAGATCTGTGCTGAATAAATGATCTTGCATGGTTGGAAGAGGCATGTTCCGGGGAGATGGTGACTGTGACTAGCAAATAGTTTGCTCAGTGCAGGGTGAACAGCCTTGTCATGTGGAATTGCAAGATTGCACATCCAGTTAAGGCACTTGGACTTTGTCCTGTGGGCAAAAGGAACCATGAAGGTTTATGAGCAAGGGAGTGACTTAATCTGATTTGTGCTTTAGAAATGTCACTTTAGGGCAAGTGACTCCCGAGTTAACCATCCAGACTTGGTGCTTATTTGATTTCCCTGGTTCTCACTCTTCCAGTTAAGCAGAATGAAAGAAAACGAGTTTTTGGTTTGAGTGGTAGGCAGGTTCAAAATGAGATAGGGCATATCATTTTCTGCTCCTTGTTTCCCTCCACCCTGACTCCACTCTACACCTTAGAGGCTCACCATTAAATTGTGCCCCTGCCCTTCCTCCTGATGGGCTGAGTGCCATCCTGTCTTAGGGCCACTCCTCATGTTGCTTCTCCTGCCTAGACAGCCCTTTCTCCCATCTCTGCCTTTCCCAACATTTCCTGTCCATCTTGGCTTGGTTTAAGACCCACTCCCTCCTTGGAACCTCCCTTGCCTCCACAGGCCAACTGGGACTCATTAAACACTCACATTTTCTGACCTTCAAACACCCATGAAACCCTAGAAGCAGGCCATGGAGATCATTTTAACAGAAGGGGCAATTGAGGAAGCATGACTTGTCTGGGCCATACAACTGGGGAACAGCAAGACAAAGATCACACTCTGAGTGCCTGGCCCAAGCTCATCGCTTTCCTCCTACACAGCTCTGCCTAACCAGGCCCCTGACACTGGGCATCTTGTATTTAACTTTTCTGCACAAATCCAGGCTCTGCAATAAAATCATAAGCTCCTGGGAGACCTGAACTCCAGAGCATCTCATTTATCTGAGTATCAGTGTCTGGCACTTAGTAGTTATTGAATAAAGTATTGTTGACACAAGATGTTTTAGATGAGAAATGCTCTGTGCTCCCCATCAGCTCCTGCTCTGTTTATTAGGGCAGTGATGGCCTGGGGACAAGACCATTGATTTAGGAGCACATACTGAAAGCCAAGCGGGGCCCTGACTGTGAGACTGCGTTTTTAGTTTTCCCAGAGGCAGGTTTGGAGAATCATTTGAGAGTGTCTCAGGGTTTTTAGAAGGGAGGGATCCATGCTGATTTTACTTCATCCCTTCCCCCTCCCCATTCCATGCCTTTTTCTGTTCGTTCTGTATCTTGGGGAGCCAATGTCCCCTGGAGGGCAGCCTGGCTTCTGGGGGACTCAACCAGTAGAGAAAAGAGGGGCAGGGCAGGGTAGTTATCCTGGTTCCATCCCTCCAAGCCTGCCTACACTTCTATTGTGGCTGCATTCCTGCAATGTGCTCCTGCCAGAAGGCTCTTTCTAATGTTCCAGCTCTTACCTGGTCTTTCCCCAGTGCCTTCTTCAGGGCCATGGCAGTGCTGGCTTCTTGCTGTTGTTGGTCCAGATGCCTCTCCCCCTTGTGGGTTCCCTACTGGCTCTAATAGGTGCTGTATCAGAATCACCTCCAAGCATGCCACTAGTTCTGGGATTCCTCTGATGAAAGGTCTTGAGGAAGTTCACAGAACTAGACTAGTGGGGAGGAAGAGAGTGTAGGGTCAAGTATTTTTGGAGATGATGCCAGAGGCTGAAGAACACCTGGGTGGACACAGTGTCATTGAACCTGCCCTTGGGATTGGCCATGGAGGAGAGTGTGGGGAAGAAGAGTTCTCCCCATCTTGCCCATTCTTAGATGGCCCTTTTGGGATCACCTGTCTTTTAGGGGGCTTCTTTCATTAAAGAGATATTCATTCGGAAAATGAGTAAGATGTCACTATTCTTCAAGGAGCTCACAGTGTAGTGAGAATGAGACAAATTCCACTTGTAGGGGGATGGGAGGTGAAAGGGAAAGGTAGGAATGTCAGATGTGGCTGGATGTGGAAGCCACCAGCCACATGCCTCCAGAGCAGCATGGACCCTGATGGAGAAAGAACTCTGGCTTTGGAGATTAAAGATAAGTTTGGGTCCTTTGGTCCTTAATTATCCTCTGAGCGTTGTTGGTGAACTGGGAAGAATAATACCCTTTTAGAATGGTTTCAAGTCATAGGAGAGATGCTATGGTGGACCAACTGCTAGAGCCAGGGACTCCTCAAGGAGTGGCTGCCATCAGCAGAAGTGTGCAGGTTAGGAAGACCTGCCACAATGGAGCTGATATGAAAACATTGGATGAATGAATGAGTGAGTGAATTAATGTATGAATGGAGAGAAGAGTATAGCAGCTGCCCCTGGTAAGTGGCCCAGAGGTCTGACTCTTCCACTGGAGGAACAATTCTCCTATCTACCATAGGGTTCTTTAGTGCAGATTCTCCCAATTAGGGAGCTAGAGGAAAAGGAATGGGTCAAAGCCCATGAGACTTAAAATTGCCACCGTTTCTTGGGACTTCAGGCTTTTGCCTTTGCTGTAGGCTCTGAACTGACTAGTTTATTTATTTCATTTGGTTAGGAGCCAAGACAATGAAGGATGGAAGATACCAACTTCATTAATAAAATAATATTTTCCCTCTTTCCTTCTTCTTCTTTAAAAAACTCTGGGCAACTGACCTAGTTTTTCATTCCCTTTGAACTCAACTAAGGCAAATTTTCTTTAAAGCAGGGTTGAAACACTCAGGTTCTTTGCTTAATGTTGGTCAAGGTGACTCCTCCAGTTACTGAAAAGAGATGAGGATAGTGCCATCTTTTTAAGCTGCTTGGTGCCCATAACTCTCTTGGAATTTTCCTTTTTAGGTTCCTCCCCAGCCCTAAGTGCTTCAGTCATGGACAATGAGCAGGAAAAGCATAGCAAAGAAAATGTTGACCCTTTGATTGTATGCTAACCCCTTTTGGAAGATGGTGGTGGAACAAATGAGGTTTGCATGGTGTCTTTATATTTCTCTTGTTCCTGGTGCTGGAGGAAGAGGCTTACCTTTTTCACACAGTGGGGAGAACCCTGACCAGGAGTTAGAGAAGCAATTTGTGAAGGGTGTGAGTTTTGGATAAGGCACGAATATACAGTATTTGTAAATCTTCTTCTAAAAAGAAGGGAGAAAAAGAGAGAGATGGAAACATCAATGATGAGAGGGAATCATTGATTGGCTGCCTCCTGCACACCCCCTACTGGGGATCAAGCCCACAACCCAGGCATGTGCCGTTGGCCAGAATCGAACCTGGGCTGATGTTCTATCCACTGAGCCAAGCCAGCTAGGGCTAAAAAGGTTCTTTAGAGCTCTTTGGTTCTCTGAGAGCTCTGAAATTTGGATGGGGGTTGTGGAGTGCAGGGCATCTTATGAAGAATTCTGAAAATAGAAACATCTTCCCTTCTCCCAAACATCCTAGTGTTTCCTTGCTGCGGCATTCCTGTGGGATGCAGGGCTGGGTGCATGCATGCCAGCAGGGTTTTCCCAGGATGACCTGAGCTATTTTTAATGCTCCCAAATATCTCCTGGACTGGTATGCTTTTAGCTTGAAATTTCATCATTAGAAAGTCATTCCTTTGAGTGGGACATTACTGAATTTAGGAGTTTCTATCTAGTTAAAATGAATTTTGGCATTTTATTTGAGGAGTTTAATTTATCATGCAACTTTCCAAAGATACAGCTGACTGAGAACCCAGCAAATTTGGTAGATACATTCCAAAGTAACTGGGAGTGGGACAATCGGGAGCATTGCAGGAAGGTTCAAGGCCAGACCCCTATTCATGCAAATGAGCAATCTGGGCCAACATCCCAATTATGCTAGAGCCTGGAGGCCTTGCTTGTACTCTTCCAGTAGGAAATTCAGCTCAACATCCTTCTTCAGACCCCTCTTCTCAGCCCCCACATTCCACCCCTCTTTCTAGGACTTTAAACTCATGAACAGCACCTAAAGGAGCTGGCTCAGCCTTGGAGTGCTTCTCATCTGGCCCCATGTGCGGGCCTGTCCCCAGCTCTCTCCCTGAGCTCAGAGGTGATTCAGTTACTACTGGCAGCCAAGAGCCCAGGTGTGTTCCCTCGCGCTCTAATGTGAGGTTCTTAGAGACACTATTACACGTCTTAACAAATAATAGGAGCACCCAGGCAAGGACTGTTATCACAATATGAACACTGTAATTTCAACCTTTTAGAGAAACCAATCTATGGAATCAAATTCAACGCAGAGGCTAGGTTGCAGAGCTGAGTTCCAGCAGTGAACTGCCATTGCCTGTGCAGAATTGGACTGGGAGTAGGAAGGGGACCCTCCTGGCGCTCAGCACTGTAGGAAACATGTGGCAAGAAGCAGCGCCATCTCACTCACTCAGTCTCACGTGCATATTATTGATTGTTTGTTTACTGCTTCCCGCTTTACAAGGCACTGGGAAGCCTCTGCTGCCTCCAACACTGCAGCAGCTAATAGGAGCTAATATTGACTGAGTGTTTACCAGGCCCTATGCTAAGTACTTTACACAGATTGTTACAATGATGCTCAGAACACTTCTATGAGATAGGCACTTATTTCCTTTTGCCATAGAAAGGAAAATGAGGTCACCTGACTATGACTCTCAAATTCAGAAAGCTGAGTCCACAGTCTCTCTGCAGAGACAGCCAGCATAGGCCATAACATCTAGTTTCCAAGGGGGTGAAGGGAGGGATGAATGTAGAATAATTATAGCACACAGCATAGGTGCTATGTTAGACGTTGTTCTGAGGTGCACTGGGAATTCATTTATTCATTAACAAATACCTCCAGAGATCCAGGCTGTATGCTGGAGGGTGGTAGTTATGGGGTGAGGTGTGCTGGTTACCTGGAGGTCATGAAGATCCCTGTGCAGGCCTGCAAGGCTGATAGTAATAGGATAATCGTACCAATCAATGTAGGTTTACCACCGAGAAAAGCAACTAACTTCCTGGTGAGCTCAGTCAGGTTATGAAGGGGACACCTGTGATGTGGTTCTAAGGATGGGATGAGTTGCCTGGTGGAGAGGGCAGTGAGTTGCTCCAGGATGTTCTGGGCTTCCAGATATGGATGAGCAGCCACATTGGGGATAGGGGACAGTCCCAGTGGGTCTGGCTGGACAGGGAGCACAAGGAGGGAGAGGCTGCAGAGTTAGGTTGATATGAGCTTGCAAAGGACACTATTTGCCAGGTAAGGAGCTGTGGGCACTGCATCCTGCAGGTTGGGGTTGGGGATGGAGTAGGCCAAGGAAGAGGCACCACATGTTTGAAGTTTGGGGAGGAGAAGATTCCTCTTCATGCGGCCGTTGGGTTCAGTTGACAAGGGTTAGGGTTAGGGTAAAAGGGGTTAATTGGGGAAAAAAAGGGTCATAAGTAATATTTTCACAATAAGGATTTTTTAAAAAGTGGCAGGATGTAGGCTAGGAAAACTGTTTTGTTCATCTCCACTCTAGTGCCCTAAATCCACCTCCCTCCTGGGGCCAATTGAAGCTGGTAGGTGCCCAGGCCTGAACGAGAGCTCATATGGACCCTCTTCCTGTATTCTGCCCTCTGGGCCACTTTCTGCCTCTGCCTGTGCAGAAGGTTGAAGCAATATATTGTGTTGCTGCGGGACTCACATACCTGTGGCTGTCCTGGGCCCTGTGACTGTCCTCCTGGAGGGTGCCTGGAAGTGGCTTTCTCCCACTGATCAGTATGCTGTTACTGTCTTGAGATCACACAATTTGGTGTCTGACTTTAGGTGACTCTTAGTCTTATCAAACTGAGTTCTGAGCTCTGGGCGACCTGCAGTCCACCACCAGGTCTTGGGCTTGAGCCACCATGTGGGCCTGGACAATGACCCTTGCCTAAACATATTCTGCCTGTGGTGCTGCCTCTGATCTGCAGCACCCCAGATTGGTGTGGTGCCGGGGACCTTTCATACTGTGCACCCCTGCTGTTGGCACCTGCAGCCCCTCAGTGCCATGGGCCAAGCAGTCCTCTTGGGGTGGCTTAAGACTGTGCTTCACAGCACATGTGGTCATTCCGATATTCTTTCTTGCCCCATGGATGTGTTCTGTCACGTTGGTCTTAAGCCATACTTAGCAAGCAAGGGACAACCTGGTGGGAAGGAAACCTCTTTCTCACCTGCCTGCAGCCCATCGCCTAGCCTTGCCCAAGAATGTTCTATAGGCAGGTGTGCAGTAAACTCTCAAAGAGATCAAGAGATCACACATTAGGAATTCAATAATTAAAGGGTTGAATATTTGAAAGAATTAAGTTCACAATGAAATTGAGAGGAAGACGGGTTGTTTTACATTTATGCTATGAAACTCTAAATGGTAAACCTAACAAGACCAGAAAACAAATTAACAGTCCCATTTCCTGTATGCTCTGTGTCTACAATCATCACCAATGCAGGCTGGGACAGCTTTGAAGTTATCAGAAGCCAATATTCAGGGCAGCATGGGCTCATGTAGCATCATAGGCAGTGATGTATTCTGTATTAAATTCATGATTTTAGGAACCTGCAGAGCCAAGAAAACCTTTACTATTTCAATGCAAATGAGTTTCAAAGAACTACAGCCCTGTGAGGAAATAACAATATTACTATCTTTTTCTTAAGGTGGGAGATACAACATTAGCCAAGAATGGCAATTCTAATAATAAAGAGTATGGGGAGCTGGTTCTATACCTTGATATGCTACTGGGATTTTAGGAAGAATAGATGCTACTGGGATTGTAGAAAGAATCTTTTTTTTTAAGAGTTAATTTTTTTAGACCAGTCGTAGGTTCACAATAAAATTGAGAGGAAGGTACAGAGATTTCTCATTGTACCTTCTACCCTCAACACAACCTCCCCCATGATCAATATCCCCCATCAGAGTTACCTAAGTTACCAAAGATGAACCTGCATTGACATGTCATTGACACCTATAATCCGTAATTGACATTAAGGTTCTCATTTGGTGTTGAACTTCTATGGGTTTGGACAAATGTATTTTTTTATAAAGATTACTTATCCTCACCAGTTGGGAAATAAAACAACACCTATTGTTCAAAATCAAGAGCTGGCCACTCCTTCTTGTTGGCATGTTTTCTGGCTGCTTTCTACACTATATAATGGCGGACAGACCACGTGGTCCAAAGAAAGGAAAATATTCATTATCTGCCCTCTGTCCTAGCTCTTCATTGATCAGCACCTCAAATGGATACATGACTTAATTTTTACTTTCTACATGGAAACAATTTCAAACTTATAAGGAAAGCACATGCACAGTACTGATGATTCATATATTGTTCACATAAGAACCCCTTTTAAGTTTCTCCAATTATCCCAGTTATGTCTTTTATTGTAAAAGGATCCAGTCTGGAGTCATGGGTTGTACCCCGCTGCCACATCTTGCTTATATCCTTCTAACTGGAACTGTTTCTCAGCCCTTCCTTCACTTTTTTTAGCTTTTAATTTTAAATGAATATAGAGTCACAAGGAGTTTCAATAATAGTATAGAGAGGGCCCATATACCCTTAGCCCAGCTTCCCCCTCTGTTATTCAGGGTTCTCCAGAAAAACAAAACCAATAAGGGTATGTGTGTATATATAGAAAAATATTTATTATAAAGGACTGAGGCCCAGCCTGGCCTACCCCCTCTCACAGTCTGGGAACCCTCAGGGGTAGGAGACAACCTGGTAATCAGGAGTAGACAATGCTCCCATCATACCTCTGCTGTTGCCACTACCGGTAGCACAAGCCTTGGCCGGCCCTGGTTACCCCAGCCTTGGGCAGCCCAGGGTGGCTGGGCAGCCACCATCTGAGGCTTGCCTGTGCCTTGGGATGGCCCTGGGCTGCTGGGGGGCTGAGAGGTTTGGGGGATTCAGAAGGCAGGTGCGTGGAGCAGCTGGACCCACCTTGGGGGGAACTGGCTGTGCTGTGCACCTGCCACCCTGGGGGCACTGAGGGGACTGGGTGCTGCTATCTGTGGCTGTGGGTGCTGCCATCTTTGAGGGTGTGGCAGTCAATTATCATATTTCCTTTTTATCAGATAGGATTAGCTATGTGATTATGGAGGCTGTGAGTCGACAGTCTGAAGTATGGACAGGCAGGCTGGAGACCAGGAGAGCTGGTGGTGCGGGTGAGGTACACAGGCAGCCTGCTGGAGAGTTCCCTCCTGCTCTGGGTGGCTGAACTTCTTATTCTATTCAGGCCTTCAACTGACTGGCCCTACCAGATTACAGTGGGTAGTCTGCTTACTCAAGTTCACCCACTTAAATGTTAATCACATTCCAAGTTCTCCTCCAGTTGACACTGAAAATTAACCATCACACCTTTCATGGTAAGGGCTTACATAGCCATAGTATAATATCAAAAGCAGGAAATTGACATTGGATCCGTGAATTTTATAGCACATTTTAAAACCAATTATATATATATATATATATATATATATATATATATATATATATATATATATATATATATATAGACAAGACTCCACAAAAACATTTTATCAGGGCAGCCCTGCTGGCAGTTTTCAAACTTAGGGGTTCAACAGCAGTAATTCCTAGGCTGCCCTGGGTGGAGACAGGCCAAGGGGGCGAGTCTCAGACCCTCACCACTCCCGATACTCCTTGCTCTTTCCTAACTGGGTTCCAATCATGCTCCACTTAGAGAAAAGCTTCACGAGTGAAAGCATTTAGATTCCATCCCCTAGGCCAGTGGTCAGCAAACTCATTAGTCCACAGAGACAAATATCAACAGTGCAATGATTGAAATTTCTTTTAGAGCCAAATTTTTTAAACTTAAACTTCTTCTAATGCCACTTCTTCAAAATAGATTCACCTAGGCTATGGTATTTTGTGGAAGAGCCACACTCAAGGAGCCAAAGAGCCACATGTGGCTCACGAGCCGCAGTTTGCCATCCACTGCACTAGACCATTTTTAGGCCCTCCCTGCTTATACTCCTTCTGCCAAAGTTTGCTCCAAATCTGCTTGTTATCTAAGCACCTGCTTCATCCCTGGATTTTGGCACCTATCGCTGACCTCTCAGTGGCCTGGTCTTTCTCACAGGCAATTAGCATCCTCATGCTGTGGCCACCCTTCTGTCCCCTCTGACCTCCAGATGTCCTTTATCTTATATGAACTCTTTCTGTTCCATTCTTTAGTCAGAGAGAGCCCATTTTTTCCTTTGGCCACCAATCACCCCTTCTTGAGAAGTTGATAGTACGTCAAGTACCCTCTCTTCTTTATTGAAAATTACTTCTTCATATGCACTATCTCCAATTAACGTCAGATATGTTACATGTGACAGGACAACCACCACAGTGAGATATTTTAATAAATCATTGTCGATCTTTGATCAAGTAGATTAAGTGACAAGAATTTTGAGGGCTTGACTGACACATAAATAACTTTGTTTTAATAAGCATTTTGACACTTTGTACTCAAGGTTTTTAAATCATGCCTTTGTTAAATAAATTATGCATTGTTTGCTTTTTGTCATCTAAATGACTTGATAGAGTTAATATGCAATTTTAATTAAGTTATAGGATACCTTAAAGCTTAAAAAAACCTCTACGTTTCTAATTGTTTCAAGTCAAAGACAAAATAAAGATGTGGACAGCCCTGAGCAATGCAAGGGGCTATGGTGTCCCCAGCCCCTCCTCTCATTGTCTGCTCCTCATCTGGGTATGTTTTTTTGCATCAGTTTTATAACCACACTTAAGACAAATCATTTAAACCTGTTTCTACTTTGTTTCAATTTTCATCACCAGGCTTTCGAAGTATTTCTCCCCAACTCCCCTGCCCCAAACCACCTTACAGCTTCCCTATTATTGATTTCAGTGAACTAGGGAATTCATAAATATTTTAAATATATATATTTTTAAGGAGAACACAATCTTAAACTATGTAGAGACTGATGTCTTTTGTATAAAATAACTGGCTCACATTTCTTGTTCTCGGCAGATTTTTTTCTTTCTGGTTAAAGATTGTTATCAAACCTATCCTTTAAACACAGATATTTTTTACAGTAGTGAGGTAGGTATGAAATGTAATTTAGTTACCATGTCACTGCATGCAGTTTCTAATTATTTTGTTTAAAACTGGCAAAGCCCCTCCCACATTTTCATTTCAAACACGGAAAAGGTATTTTTAAAATTTCTTCTGGTTTGCTCTTCTGTGCTGCAGACGGCTTTTGAAGTCTTCACATTCATTTAACCACTCCTTTCCCAAATGTATGTTGAGCATTACAATCCAGATACTGACCCCGGCACTAGAGACACGTTCATTAACAAAGCAGACAAACTCTTTGCTCTCATGGAGCTTTCGTTCCAGCATCAGAGATCAGCATTAGCCAAAATTAAATAAATGTGGAGTGTGTTACATTGTGGTGCATGCAAAGGAGAAGAATAAAGCAGAGAATAGCCTTAGGCAGTGTTGGAAAATTCTAGAAGTTGAGAGAGTGACCGTAGAAGCAGGCCAGGCTGAATAAAGAGGTGGAGGAGGAAGAGCCCTCAGGCAGGGCACAAGGTCAGTGCCAAGGCCGCAAGGGAGGAGCTTGCCTGGCACATGCTAAGCTAGGCAAGGATGTCAATGAGGGTTGGCAGAGACAGCGATGGGGAGAGTAACAGGATTAAGGCTAGTGATGTAGCTGGGATTGGACTTCCATGGAATGACAATGTGGTGTCATAATCTCTGCTCCAACTCTAGGCACGATGGCCCCCTACAGGAAATGGCAGAGCAGAGCTGGGACGTTGTATCTTAGTGACTCATCTGGTTGTGTGCTGAGAATAGACTTGTGGGGAAGGGTGGAGGCTGAGGACCCACCCAGGAACCTAGTGCAATCACTGAGGAAGCACAGAGGCTTAGGAAGAGGGGTTGGCAGTCAGAAGTGGTCAGATTTTAGATGCATTGTGAAGGCAGAACGTGCTCGCTGATAGATTCAATGCAGTGTGTGAGGTAAAGGGGAAGGTTAAGACTGACTCCAGGGTGTTTGAACGGAGCAGCTGAGGATGCTGATGAGATTGGAGGGGAAGTGCAGCAGGCTGGTGCACAAGGATGTGAGCTTCACTTTAGAAAGAGAATTTGAGATATTTATTCTGCACCCTAGTGTGTATGTGAGTCTAGAGTCCCAGTGAAAGGGTTAAGCTGAGAGGGACATTTGGGAGTCATCAACTTACAGGCTGTACTTAAAATCGTGAGACTGAAGGAGACCAGTCTAGTGACAGCCAGGCATGCTGAGAATGAGACGTGTCAGTGCTCACAGGACAGGAGGGAGGGGTCACAAGTAAAGGGGCTGGAGATGGAGGCTCAGAAAGATGGGAAGAAAGCCAGGCATCTGTGAGGTTGCAGATGCGAGGAGAAGGGAGGATGCTGGAGAGAGTGGTCTGCGTACCCCATGCATTGACAGGTCAGGTCATTGACCTGAGAATTTGCCTCTGGGCTTGGCAGCAGAGAGGTCACTGGTGTTTCAATAGGGACCAGTTTCTGAGGAGTGATGGGAGCAAAAGCCTGATCCCAGTGGGTTAGAGAGAAGCGGAGAAGATTTGAAACACAAGTCAGTCCACTGGTTTAGGACTCATTCTGGCTAGTGTGATGTCTCTTCTTTCCTTTTGCTGTCAGAAGGAAAAGTAAAAAGGAGTAGAGAACAAGTGAGGTCAGGAGAGGGTTTTCTTCACGAAGTAATACCAATGTGTTAATGTGCTCTATTAATCCTCTATCACTGAGTAACAAGTATCAGTATCACAACCTTAGGGGCTTACTATGCACATGTCACCTGATGGCTCCCACAGTCATAGTGCAGTCACTGTGGAGCTGGGTGTCTCTGCCTCAGGGTTCACACCGGGCTGACAGCAAAGCGTCACTAGGTGAGCCCTTCCAAGTGCATGTGATCATGACCTTGGTTGGATTAGTTTCTTGCACGTGTGGGGCTGAGCTCCCTGTCTCCTTGCTGGCTGTCAGCCAGGGTCACTCTCTGCTCCTAGTGTTGCAGGCTCTCTCACACTGGACAGCTCACAGCAAGGCCAGAAGAAGAGCCTTTTGGCTCAGCAAACGCCATGCCCCTGTGACTGGACTCGCCTCTGAGTAGGTCAGGCCCGTTCTGCACTGGCTCCCCTCTGATAAACTCAGGGTCCACAGGGTGGGGAATCTAACCCTGTCAGTGAGGCCCCTCACCTTTGCCTAGTAGCATAATTCAACCTGGTGGTTACAGCCCATCATCTTTATCAGAGTCTAATGGCTGGAATCAAGTCACAGATTCTGCCTGCACTCTCATATTGGGTTTTCACTGAAAGGTGAGGTTTCACTGCGCATCCCTGGAGAGAGTATCTGACGTATTAGACATCGATGGAGAGATTGCAAGGAGAGGGACACACTGGGTGATATAGGAGGCAGTGAAGGAGAAGGCTGGAGTGATGTCCTGGAGTGGTTAAGAGTGGGAATCGCTGAACAAGCAGAGACATTGGGCTGAGCCCTGGCTACAGCCAGTACATGTGCTGGTACAGAAAGGGAGGCAAGTGGCCGGATGCTGTAACTGTACATATGTGGGGCAGAGCCTGGGGAAGCCTGTCTCCTTCCCACTTCAGTGTTCTCAGCGGGAGCAAGAGGAGGGTGCCAGAGCAGAGCCTGGAGGGTTATGTCTGTGTTCATATTTCTTATCATCTCATTAGCCTACATTTATCTATTTATGACAAAGTGTTTACACTATCATTTAATATGTTCTGTGCTGTCATCTTATGAAAGGAAAGGAGACTCTATAGGGTTAGTGCTGGAGTCACTGGGGACGAGTGGGTGGGTGAGGGCTCCATCACAGGTGGTCAGATGCCAGGCTGGCACATTGCAGGTGAGCAAGCTGAGCCACTCAGGCCTTCAGCCAGGAGGCTACCTGTGGTGTCTGAGGAGGGATGGGGCCGGTGGCCTAATCCCATGGCTGCTGGGCACTCAGGCAATGAGAGCACATTAAACATGTGGCTCAGGCTGGGCCTTGAGACTAATAGACATTGCATATTCAATATTTTCATTTATGGCTCATAAATGCAGGGCTTTTTCTGACTTACAAACTGCAGGTAATGCCTGAATCACAGTGCCTTCTCCCCACATCATTGACCAGGTAATTAGTTTTATGGAGTTTTGCCACTTGGCACATCTCCTTCCTTTCCAAGCACTCCTGGGGATATCCAAGCCGCTGAAAAGGACATCTTAGCACATGGCGATATGTGGAGCTCAGATGAACAGGAAATATACCAGAGCATGACTAGCAAACAATACCTGGATAGTCCGCATGGAGAAACCAGCTCCTGGTCAGCACTGGGCTTAGAAACCCATTCACCTCACCCACCACTGTTGATATTTCTTTATTCCACCCCCAGAGTAGCACAGGATACCATGGCATTCACCCTCCAAGAATGCCATGCAGCATTGATTGGCACTCCTCCTCTCTTTAGACCCATTCTGGGCACTTCCCACCAGACTGCCCCTGCCCCAGGAAAATCCTCTCTGAAAGGCCGTTTTCTCCTCTCTGCAGCAGCTGGTCTGGCCTCCTGGGCGGTCTTCATTAGCTACATTCAGTAAATCACGGATCATTCGGCGCATGATCTGTAGCCCAGTGTGCTATGTTCCTGAACCTATACATCGTGGTGCTCATTTCCTGATAGGGAAAGAAGACTTAACTTGTTCCTCTCATTCTCTCTACCTTGCTGTTGCTCTCAAAAGTCACCTTTGGATCTTTCGGAGAGTCTCATAGCAAAGAAGGCCCAGGGAAGAAGAGTGTGCCAGGGAAGAAGAGGGAAGAGAATGGCCGAACTGAATACCCAAATGACTCTGTGTACACATGGCTGGCAGGTCACACATGTATACCAGCATTTTCCAGTGAGGATCTGCTCCTGACCCCACCCCCTGGGGCTGAGGTTGGCCCTATAGGTATCCGGAAGAGTTTTTGAGCTTCTTTAGTCAACTGAGGGAGCCTTGAGCGGCTCTCCTGGTTTTGCAGAGGCCAGCAGGTCTCTTTTGCTCTGGAATTGTAGAAATCTGCGTAATTTGATCTGTTCCCTAACTGTTGAGAAAGAAGGTAGTTTGATTTGCACACAGAGTTCCAGAGTCCAGAGGGAGGAGAAAGATGACCCTTCTAATCCTGCCCCTGGGAGCTGGGCCTAGAGAGCCCTATGGATAGTGCATCAGGAACAGGGGCCACATACACACTGAAAGGAAGCAGTACTAAGGAAGCAGTGCCAGGGCTGGGCAGGCCCAGCACATAAGGAGGGGTGTTTGACACAGTGTATGGAAGCCCCTCTTGACCTACATCCCCACAAAGTGATTAATTTATTCAACAAATATTGGCTGGTATTTATTGAGCACCGGGCACTGTGCTGGGCTCTGTGGGTACACTGATGGACACAACCTCCTCCCTGGAAGTGTTTACAAGCTGGCTGTGTTCAGAGGACCACTGCTGAGCATGTGACCAAGGCTGGGATCCTGGCCTAGGGCTTCCCGACCACTCTAGTGGGTTTGGTCCTTATTGCACATATGCTGTTTGCAATGTGCTGTCCGCAACTGCGGCTTCATGTGGCAGCTGGACATGGTAAGGTGGGTGGACCATTATGTCCTTCCAGCTCCCTTTCATTAGAGAGGAAGGGGGGAGCATTCTAAGCAGAAGAAACAGCCTGTGCAAAGGCCTTCATCTTTAAGGAGCGGGAGGGAGGTGACCTTGGACAATGAGGAAACAAGTCATTACATGTACATCTTGGTTCTGAGGTCAACAATAAGAGCCAAGACTAAACATATGAGCCAGCTGTGGGCTGGAGATGGGACAGCAGGGTGCAAGGGTGGGTGTGGGGAGACCTTAGAAATGGTCATTACATTTTTTAGGTTCTGCACTTCAGCAACAATGAAAAATTAAACACTGGCCACCCAAATAGGTATTTATTTATTTATTTCTAAAAGGTATGGTAATATATTATTTGCTTCATAAAAAAGATATATGTATAACTCATATTGATATAGAGATGGAATAACACTAGAAATATTTTTGTGTTATTTTATTTGTTAATGGTTCAAAAATATGATTGAATATGCTCAGAGCATCTCATTTTGTGATCTATAAATTTAATTTTAAGTACAGTTTCTTTCAATATTAACTTTTATTCTTTGTCCATTTCCGGAAAAAGACATTTTATAAAGAGATGTAGATCCAAATGCAAGAAATACATCATTGGCTGCTTTTTCTATATCATGATGTTAGTTGTTTTAGTCCCACCTAATAAATACAGGATTGTTTTGTGATTTGGCTGGTAAATTTCTATTTTTCTTCATGCCAGCCAGCCAATTGTTCTTTAAAACAAATTGAAGGTGTGTGTGTGTGTCTTTTTTAAAATTTTAACAAATGGATTAAAACATTAAGTACTTAAAGATTTTAGATAGCCTAGAACAGTACATTTTCCTTTTTAAATTTTTTAAAAATAATATTTTTATTAATGTCAGAGAGAGGAAGGGAGGAGAGAGAGATAGAAGCATCAATGTTGAGAGAGAATCATTGATAGGCTGCCTCCTATATACTCTCTTCTGGGGATCAACCCTGCAACTCAGGTATGTGCACCACCAGGAATTGTTCTAATGACCTCTTGATTTATGGGTTGATACTCAACCACTGAGCAACACTGGCTGGGCTATTTTCTAGTTTTTAAAGACGTATGTCTACATGATACATTTTAGAAGTAAAACACATATTTTTGGCAGTAAAATCGCGTAATATTTTCAAATGCCCATTTCAAGATGCTCTCTGCTTAGCGCACATTTAAGTGAGAAGAACCCTCTTCTAGCATTCCCGAAGCACTAATCTCTGAAGAAGTTTATGTTTTAAAGCTATCTTCCAGGAAGCATACTATTAATAGCCTTGTGCCATTCCAGAAGATCAACTAATTGAGAACACAGGCTACTTTTTTAATAAAGGGAAAAACAAGTAATCACCACTTTAGATGACCCCATGCACTTGGGCAGGTACCAATCTCTGAGTGGCAAAGAGTACAGGTGATTTTCAGGATCACGTCTCCTCTTGTTAAGAAGGACAGGGAAGATTTCAGTATCATCTAGACAACTCCACTGTCAGCTAAGCACATCAAGACAGCATTGGGTGAGGGGGAGCAGAATACTGCCCTGCTGCAGTCAGACACAGCCCTCCTCCAACTTCCTGCAGACACCTCGGATTCTACAAGGACACGTGGTGCTGGTTTGGGAGCCCCCAAGGTTGGTGAGATTGGACTAAAACTCAGGAGACAGCAGTGCACTGGGGCACAGGGAATAGAATCAAGTGCTGTTTGGGGGTAATGTTGACTAACTTGCTGATGGGTAAGATCTGGGGTGTGGGGGAGAGGTGGGTGTCAGGGTGATTTCTGCATTTCTGATTTGTACACTTTGTGGGGTGATGGGGCCATGCCCTGAAGGAGGGAGCACAGGAAGGAGGTCCAACTTGCAGAGGAGGTTCTACGTTTGGCTTTAAGCTTATTAAGAGCGCCCCCACTCTGAACTGCAAAGCGGGGTAGCCAGATGGACAGGTGTGTATGGAGGTGTGGTCTGGAGAGGCCCCTGGAGCAGGGTGTGTTCCCTGGGTCTGTGGAGCAGAACCTGCTAGTGGACAAGCTTTCTCTGGCTCTGGCTGCTCTTTGAATGGCATATTCTCCCTAGAAACTTTTCAGTCTTGGAGAGTCAAATGCAGAAGAGAAGGACAAAGGACTATCCGGGAGTAGACAAAAGGTGCTTGTTATGTCGTCCAGCCTAAGTCACCAGGAGCCTGGTCATCACAGTTCTAAAGTGGAAGCTGGGTGACCTTGTGGTCTGCGTATAGATTTCCCTTGTGAACCTCAAAGTGAGCAATGAACTTGATGGAGCATGATGGTTGTTCAGGCCCTGGCATCCTGACATCTGTACACAAGATGATCAATCTGTCTATTTATACCTCTCAAACATATGCCTCTGCCATGTCTAATCTCCCTCCTAGTATGACTTGCATTTGGGGCAGGTCATGCAATTTTCAGTAGTGTGAGTGTGCACATATGTGTATGTATGTATTCATGTGTACAGCATGGTAGTATCCTAGGGGCTAGGGTTGCAGGTCATGAAGTCTGACAATTGTATTGGTAGTCAAGCTCCTCCTGTTCTCACATGTCATTTCTTGTCTCATTTACTGAACTCTCTGTGCCTAGGTTTACTCATGAGCAAATGGTGAAAACACCACATCCACTATAGGAATCTTTGTGCACACAAAATACTTCCCATCTTGCTCGACATGAAGCAACCCATTACTACATGTATGTGTCCATCCACCTTCAGGTTGTGCAATGTAAAGTAACACTGTTTTCTTTCATAGTCTTTCCTTAGGATCTATCCTTCCCCAGGCCACTCCCCCCATCCTCTGATGGTCTCTCTAAAAAAGTATTTTACATGCTTACAAGCAAGAGCACAGATTCTCATCCAATGCCATGTGGGGCAAACATTATCTCACTGCTCCCTCACTCACTGTGGAAAGGTTTCCTTCCTGACTTGCACTTCAATCAGTCAGTCATTTCCTCTTCTTAGCCATCTGACCCTTATACCACAGGCTGGAGGTGTGTGTGCTGGAGGCTGTCAGGAAGTTCACAGCCTAATAGACAAGCAGACTTGTTCAAACTAATTCCTGTTCAAGGAACAGGGCTGAGGAGGTCCTGGGGACAGCAGCCCTGGCCTGGATTGTCACTCACAGCTCACAGCTCATAGCTCACAACAGTCCTGCTCATCCTATGGGGAGGTAGGGGAACCCACTAGTGGGTTTGGAGGTCACCAAGAAGACTGGAAACATGGGCTCATTCTGTGGGAACTCAAGGGGGACAGAGCAAGGTGGGTGGCATGGACACATACTGCCTCCTGTTCTCTGTGATTTGGAAATCTCTGTGCCCCAGATACGAACACAGCCCTCCTCTGGTTCTTTTCCAAGGGTTGACATTGAATTTCTGTGGACTGGCCACCACATGCCACTCCAGTCTCACTTCCCCTTCATCATGTTTGACCAGCTTTCATCCCAGCGATGGAGGTATGCCTCCAGGCCTTCAATGTCTCAGCTCTGCTTGCACTGTTCTCTTTTCTAGACTGCTAAGCAGCCCTGCCTTAACCTGGCAACTCAGGTCAATATTTCCTGCCTGTCCTGTCCACTGTGCCCTGGTAGGTGCTTCCTCTCCCATCTTCCATAGTCCCAAGACCACTTAACAGCCTGTGTGGAAATGGTGACTTTTCTGTATGCTTCAAGAGATGCTGAGCTTCTTCTCGTACCTGCTGAGTAAATGTGAGAAAGAAGGACGGCATTGTGCAAAGTGCCAGGTGGCTCATGTTCCTGTGGATACTGAGGAACACACAGTTGTTAGCAGGGTAGTGTAGGGGTCAGAGGACATGCAAGGGGCAGCTCGGCCAGGGCACACCCTGATCTCCCCATCCGAGTCCTTTAAGGTGGATGTGCTGTGGGACCAACCTCAAGGAGGGGGTCACTCTCCCAACTCCCCAGCCCTCACTTGCCTGACAGAAAACACAGACAGGTGCTGTTGGCTTCCAGACTCACCCTGTGCCCTTGATCCTTCCCTGGGCTGTTCCCCACTCTGCATTGGAGTTGCAGTAAGTCGTCCCACTGGGTCCAGCACCACTCAATTGACTGGAGCCTTCACAGACAATTTCTTTTATCTAAAATTTGAAGAACCCACTTTGGTAACAATTTTTATTCTGGCTGTTAATTTTCAACAATTTTCAAAGCTATTAATCATACTTTGTCCTCAAAATGGAGCTGAGCCCCGACTAGGGGGTCAAAAGCCCATCACAACACTTAGCAACCTGTGTGAGAATGGTAACTTTTCCATCTGCTTGGCGATACTGAGGGATGTTGGGGGTGAGTTCAGTTCTGGGAGAGCAGTAGATTCTGTCTGAATTTGAAGTGAAGTAGAGGTATACATTCCCAGCCCCTACAGGCCTGCCCAACCTTGGCCTTCTAGGGATAGGCAATTGGCACTGGCTCACTAGGGAACACTCTGAAGGTAGCAGGATCTCTGAGAATCTGGAGTTTCATCAAGGGCCATAGTGTGTCTTTGATCCTTAGAGATACCCACATTTCTAAGAATAAGTTGAGCCTCTGTCCCAGATGGCCTACACATCTGTATCTACAGGTGGCTGGTGTGCTTGGGGAGGAGGGAAGCTATGAGGTCTATGGATAAAGAGCAAATGGTGGGAGGAGTGCAGAGGAAATGATGCAAACAGAGCCATCTGAAGACTGGTCCTGCTTCTCCCGCCTTGTGTCCACCCTCTTCACCATGTAACTTAGAAGCCTGCCCACTCCCACCAGATTGGCAGTGCACTTACACCTCTTGACGTTAGACCAGGCACATACTTTGCTTTGGCCAGAGGACTATGGGAAGAAGGGCTACTGCACCAGTTCTGAGCTTTGCCCTTATGGTAACTGTGAGTTTCTGCTTGCTCATTCTCACTAAGAGAAGAGCTTTTTGTAGGTGCCTATACTGACCCAGTTGGAATTGTAGAATATGCAAAGTGGAACAAACCTGAATCTACACCACAGCAAGGAGCCTACTCCACCAGATCCACAGCTTTAGCAGATATCCAGTTTAAATTGACTAATCCACATACATCTGAGAAAAAAATAGTGATTTTTGTACTGAGTTTTGGGATGGTTTCTTATGCACTGTAACTAGCTGAGACAGTGTCTCAAGTTTAAGATTTTGACATCTTACATTGTATGAGTGCTTATTATTGTACATGCTGCTTTTTTCAAATTTCCTTCTCTCCTTGGCTAAGAATATATATTTCTGTAATCAAATAAAAAATCTGATTAATAGCAGCACCCCT
>PVJN01000531.1:83530-178110 GCA_004026805.1 Lasiurus borealis
ATATATATATATATATATATGCCTCAACTGGGTTGCTTAGTATGACTCTAAGCTAGTCTCTGTGAAGAGCTTACCTATCACCCAGAACTCTGGGAGAGGATTAGGAGGGTTTTCTCACTTGAAGCATTCCTGAACCCTTGGAGGAGATGAGTTTCATAGAGCTTCGCCCTGCTCCTGAAACTATGCTGCAAGGCTAAGGTTGACTTAGCATCCCAGTGGAATGAAGTCCTAACCATATCTGTCTTCTGGCTCCTGGGGCACATTGAGCCATCTGGAAAGCACAGCCCAGAACATGGGTGTGGCACTCTGTCTGGGGCTGTGTGATCCAGGGTCTGGACTGTGGTCCAGGGTCTGCACTGTGTTCCAGGTGTAGACCACCATCTATTTAGTGTTGGAAGCATCCTATTAGTGTTAACTAGTGCTCATTGAAGTACTTGTGAAAGTGGACTGGAAACTGTGAAAATGCATAATGCTAATGAGTATAGTTAGGATGCTAAGACTCATCACTTGAGGATGGCGATGCTGCTCTTTAACTCAGGATAGACTGTCCCTGTCTGATTCCTGGGGCTGCTAGAAAAGTGCTAGAAGCTTTTTCTCATCATCTCATAAAGCTTACCTTTATCCTTTCCTTCCTTCCCTCATTTATTCATCTGGGGATACCTGTTTCTAAGAAAGGCATTGTGGAGCGGGGTGCAAAAACCAGTGCATTGCAACTAAAACTATCTCAGGGTCATTTTCCCCTCCCCTCTCCAATTATTGGCTATCTGGTGCACAAGGCTTGCATTTCTTTTTCTCTGTGAAGGGTCAAATTCAATTATGTACCCAGTTTCCAAGTCAGAGACCCAAGGACCACTTTCCTCCTGTCCCACCAAACCTGAGTAATAGAGGATGACTGGTGGCAATATCCATATCAAACCTGAATCCCAGCCAGGGAGAAAAAAAGAATGCCAGAGAAGGACAAAGAGCATGTGACATGCTGAAGAAGACGAAGAATAAATTGCCCAAGACATAAAAGGAAGGGGATTGCATATCTTGTAACCTAATCCTCTATAAATAAGGCAGACGTGGCTGTTTTAATAGACTCTGGAAAATGAAAGGGAACCACAGGGAGAAAGTACTGGTAACAAATGAGATGCAGATTTTGGAAGAGAAGCGGGCAATAGCTTATTCCTAGTGAAAGCTAGAAGATGGGGTGTTTTTCAATTAGGTTTGAATTGCAGAGACACAGCCTGGCAGAGTGTAGGGCAACAGAGGGGTGGAGTTCTTTCAAAGAGCCATAGCTCAGACTCTGCTTCCAACTGGTATCTATTTTAATAGCAGGCAAGTGGAGATGCAAGCTTGGGTTAAGAGAGAGGTGTTCAACTGGACACTGGTTTTTCCCAGGGGCCACAGCTATTCTCCTGAATCCTGGAATCCAGACCTCAGAGCTTCTGCTCCCCTAGGCCAGGACCTCTGCTCCCCTCCTTCTGGACTCTTTACCTAGGCTTCTAATTGCTCTGCAGCATCAGCAAAAACATGAGTGGGAGCCACGAGGGAGCATGGGGAGCACTGCCTCCCTTCTAATGACTTTCATTAATGCTGCTGCTAGGAGTAGTTGTAAGACTGCAGGGAGCCAGCCTTCCAGAGCAAAAGCTCCTGACAGTGGATTTTGTTTTCTGGAAATAAATTAATTGAATAGCCTTGTGAAAGGATGAGAAAAAAGAGCAGTGAAGTGAGCAGGCAAGAAGTGAGAGTCAGTCAGTCAAGGGAGAGAAGAAGAGGTACTGGCAGGTGTTGGGCAGGGATGGTGGGAAGAATGAAAAAATTTCCAATAATTATGACCAAGATGAACAGTATAATATAATTAAGTCACCTCAAGACCTTGGCTATATCTGTGGTGCTCACTGCCATGTGAGCATCAACCAGCTGTTGAGGCTATTAGAAGTTCCTGCTAAGCAAGAGAACCTAGAATGAAGATGAATTTTCCTCTGGGACTCCCTCCTGCTGGGCCCTGCTGTGGCTGTGAACTCTCTCATGATGTCACCACCTGGCATTTCCCCACATTTGACCCCATCCCCAATAGGCGTGCTGGCACTGCAATTCACATATGTCCCCACTTTCCTGCTTTGGCCTAAAAAGTTGGAAAGGAGGAGACTCTTAAGCATCCTCTGGGAAAAGGACCTGCCCCTGCCTTCCCCAGCAAAGCTCCAGGAACAAGTAGAACATCCGTGCTTGGAAAAAGGACAAATGATGGAAAGGTGGGTGTCAAGTCATGAGTGGAACCATTCTGAAATGTATTTGGTCCATTGTTACAACCTTTTCTGTCTCCATCCAAAGACTCCATCCTCTGTTAGCTTCAGGGAAGAAAGCTCATCTTCTCCTGAATCCTAATGCATCTTCATGGTGAAGAATCACACCAGAAATATACACCCAGGTTAGTGGGAAAATCAGGGAATCATGGGCCTTCCATTATGGACAGCAAGGTCCTGAACAGTTGCAGAATGCCTACAGGAGTACCACAAATGCAACCTCTGGCCTTGAAGACAGAGATATATCCCACAGAAACAGTTCCAGTCTAGAGACAGGAAACCTTGAGTCTATTGTCTACAGTCTTGCTGATCTTGTGGAAGCTACCCTATTTTTTTGGGTCTCAAGTTTCCTTCTCTTAAAAATGAGGGTTTGGTGATGGCTAGGGATCCTGAAGAGAAGCTTTGGGTCTGTGAGCCTCTGTGCCCTCTGGGACATTTTGTGTTTGTGATTTTACACTTGTACATTTTTATTGGATGTAGATCTTTGCTTTTATGAGGAGATCCTTGAAGTGGCTATTTCTCTGTTTCCCTAGACATCTATAAATCTTGTAGAGTCTACAACTAAGGCACTGGACTGTCCTAGACCATCTTTGGTCCCCTCTGCTGGGCTTTTCACCAAAATCTTCTGGTGGTATTATTATCTTAATTTGTATTGGTTTTTGGTACTTTGTTTTCTTTTTCTTATTACCTAGAACAAGGCATGTCTAGCTTTTCAATCACTAGAATCCAAGCTCCATATTCAGGATGGTCTGACAAAGATTTTTACAGCATTTGAGGTGGGAGAATATCCTGGAAAATACAGTTGCAATGTCCCAATCCTTACATTTCCATTTGGTTGTCTTGCTGATGAGAGAAGATTCTTGGAAACTGGTGGTGGGATCCCCTGAATCTTACTTTCTCTTTTGTTCTCATATATTTTTTCTCCTTCTAGAAGAATTTCTGGTCTCTTCAGGCACAGGGAACATCAGATTTGGGAAGCTTTTTTTTTTTTTTTTTTTTTTTTTTTTTTTTTTTTTTTTTTTTTTTTTTTTTTTTTTTTTTTTTTTTTTTTTTTTTTTTTTTTTTTTTTTTTTTTTTTTTTTTTTTTTTTGAGAGGAAATGTCCTTTAGACACACTACATTCTAGCTGCCCAGACCTTGTGGATATGCTTGCTTCAGGCATTATTAATAACAGTTGCCTTTGTTTAGAGGACATTTAAAATTTTTCAAGGTTCGTTCTTGATTACCTGACAGCCCTGTTAGGTAGGTAGTTATCAGATGAGATGATTCACATGAAATCACCTTGTGGTGGCCTTGGTATAAAGCAGGAAGGGAAGGAGCATCATATTACAAGTGATGACACGAACATACCCACTTAGACGTGTGTTTGGTAACATGCTAATGTGAAACCAGGGGTTTTGGAAATAGGCAGATGAGAGCTGAATATCAGCCTTTTGTTGATGATCGGTGTTATACTGGGCCTGGTGCTCAATATAAGGAGTCTTTTTCTATGTAAATAAATGAAATGGTGACAGTAATGCTTATATCCCAGAGATGTCATGAGGACCACAGGGAATGGTGAACACAGAACATAGAACACAGTGCCTAGCACACTGTAGTGCTGAGTACTTGGTAGACATTATTGTTTGGGAAAGATTAACACAGAGATGGGCATGAGTATTCCCTCATGAAATTTTTGCCTATGCCTCTTGATTGTAAGTTACTAGAAGATCTCAGAACAATGGTAATAAAAAGTCAGATATGAGCCCAGCCAGTGTGACTCAGTGGTTGAGCATTGATCCTAGTCAGGGTGCATGTCTGGGTTTTGGGCTTGATCCCTAGTAGGGGCCATGTAGGAAGCAGTTGATCAATGAGTCTCTCTCATGATTGATGTTTCTATCTCTCTCCCTCTCTCTTCCTCTTTGAAATCAATAAATTTTTTTGAAGTCATGTACGAAAGAATGAGTAAAGGTCTGATATACCACCCCACAATTCAATTTATAGATAAGATTTGTAGGTCAGAGTAGGAAAGTAGTTTTGCTCAAATGCATAGCTATCTAGAGGCAGCAATAAGGTGACTAATTGATGTCTCACAGAGGAATGTCTCAGGATGCAGGACTTTCAGACCTAAAACTGGGATCATCCTGGACAAACCAAAATAAGCTGGAGCCCAACCAGTAAGGTTAAGTAGTTGAGCATCAAACTATGAATAAGGAGGTCACAGTTAGATTCCTGATCAGGGCACGTGCCTAGGTTGTGGTTTGATGCTCAGTAAGGGGCATGAGCATCCATGATTCTCTCTTATCATTGATGTTTCTATCTCTCTCTCTATCCTCTTATTTCCTTTATGAAATCAATAAAAAATATTTTTAAAATATCTTAAAAAATAAGCTGGTCACCCCTGGCAGTGATGAGACAAACAAGACCAATAAATAACCTTTTAACTTATGAAACAAATGTTCTATACAAGTTTCATAGGATCCTGAAAAGATCTTCTCACTGATACACTAGTCCCCATGCTGGGGTCCTGAAAAGATCTTCTCACTGATACACCAGTTCCCGTGCTCTTCTCATGCTTCACCATATCCCATAGGAAACTTACCTATGCACCTACCCCTCATCTTTTCTGAGATCGAAGTTTTAAATTAATCTTGGGGCTATGTTAATGCCAGTGTGTAGCCCAAGACTGGAGTGCAAAGACTGGGTGAGGATGGCTGTGTCTGCTGATAGTGCCATACCTCATAGGTACCTGCATCCCACGGAAGGGATATAAAACAAGACATGTTTGGGGGCATCTGTGCTGACAGAAGAGAGAATAGGGTGAGTTACACTGTGTCCAAAACAAAAGTGGGAGGAGTTGAGGTTGGTGGCATGGGGTTTTCTCTGTAAGGGACATGTTATACTTCCAGCCAGGATACTTACAACCAACCAGGAACTTGTCTCCAGAATGTATAAAGAATTTCTATAAATCAATGAGAAAAAAACAGAGAATCCATTTGAAAGACTAGGAAACAACCTTAACAAAGGTGATGCAAACATTCAAACTTTAGTAATCGGAAAAGGTGCAAACTTTAGTAATCAGAAAAAAATACAATTTAAAACCACATGCACTCATCAACATGATTAAGAGGAAACAGCATGTACTGGTGGGAATTTGACCAACTGGAGCTCTCAGACTCTGCTGGTGGGAAGAGAAAAGTGGTATAAATGCTTTAGACAAACACTGGGCAGAATCTACAAAGCTAGCTCTACACAGATCCATAAATGAGTAATTCTACACACAGGTCTGCACCTAAGCAAAGTGAATATTTATGTGCACCAAGACATAAATAATGTTCATAGTAATATTATTTCCAAGAGCCCAAACTGGAACTAATATACATGTCTATCAAAGTATGTTGAATAAATACATTGTGGCATAATTATACAATGGAATTCTCTACACCAATGGACATGAATGACATCTAATAGCATGGACTAGACACAGAAAAGTGCACATACCTGTATGAATCCATTTATACATAGTATAGGAGTAGGCAAAACTACTCTGTAATTTTGTAAATTAGGGTGATGATCCCCTCTGGGAGTTAGTAACTCTGGTGCGTGAGTGTACTTCCTTGAGATGTTTTTACTTTGATCTGGGTTGTGGTTGCAGAATGGAGTTTGCCTTATGAAAATCTATTGAGATGAACCCTTAGAATCTGTATCCTTTTTTGTATGAATATATTTCTTCCATAAATATACTTATTTAAAAAAATTCATGCAGTATTTCATCTTGTGTCTTTCCTGTGTCATTGTGCAGCTACAAGTAAATGTGTGGGCCTCATTGCCTCAGGACACTAATCCTTCTATCCAGGTTTATGTGGAAGGAAAGGTAGCCCTACCTTCTGTCGGGTTCTGCCCTGTAAGCTGGATGACCTGGGACGAATGACTTTCCCTCCCAGATGCAATGGGGTGATTAGTCCCTGCCAGCCCCAGTACCATGCTGCTTCCTCTCTAGGGAAATAAACAGGTTATCTGTTGGTATGGGCCCCAAACAGTACCAAGCCACCTGTTCTAGAACTTTAACAAACTGACTCATGCCAAACACCTGGCTTCCTCCAGCCATTCCACATCATTTTTGGCTACTTCGTCCATTTCCCCTTCTTTTGTTCGTGTTTTTTTTTTTGAGACAGCCCATTTGAGCTGAACCCCATTTGGTGACAAGTTATCAGAACAGCTGAGACCTCAGTTCTTTTGTATGACTTAAGCCAAAAAAAAAAATAATTCTGACTGGGGAAATTAGATGGAGGTGATTGCAGCTAACGGGTCTCTTATTGAAGCTTTTGGAAAATGTAAATGTCATCAGTCTTGTCAGAGCTAGACACAGAGAAAATAACAGGAATGAGGGTGGACAGGGTACATGCTGGACTGCACAAATGTAGAATTAGCTTTACTATTTATTATTTATTTTTTCTCATAAGTAGTGGGGTGGGGAGAGGAAAAGAAAAATAGGAGGGCAGAGTAGGGCAGGAACATAGGTGAAAATGTTAAAACTGAGCAGTGCTATCTATTTTTTGTTCCTTGTGAGCACTGGCAGCATCCCTTGACTCCCAGACAGGTGAGATGAGAGTAGCTAAGGGTTGACAGCGTGATGCCTGCCTGGGAATTGGCTTGGAGGACAGTGGACCAGGTGGAGCTAGCACAGGAGATAGGAGCACTCTGGCTTCTGTGCTGTCATCACAGCAGTCAGAGGTTGGCCAGGTCATTCCATGTGCCCTTGTTTTAATGATCTTTTAGGAAAGTCACATGGGAAGGACCTGTCTATCTCTCAAAGAACCACTGAGAATTGAGTACACATGAGACTCTCCATGGGGTACAAAAAATATGACAATATAGACTTCTTCCTAGCAGGGCAGGTTGCTAAGAATCTAGAACTGGGACTAGGATTGATGTGAACCAAAGTTCTATAACCTGAAGGAATTGTATTTATGGAGATGAGTTGACTCTTGGGTCTGAAGTTGATAGACTAGAAAATGAGGAGAAAGGACAGGAGCCACGTGAGTTATTGAACCAGAAACCAGCAGATGTGAAGATTGAGGCATCTACCCAGGCAAGGCTTAGAGAGCTGACCTTTAGTGTAAAGGTCCAGACTGGTGACAGGAAGCTCAGGTGAGGGCAGGCTTAGTCAAAGGGAATGAAGTATCATCCAGTCTGGGTATGACCTTGAAGAGCAAAAGCTTGAGGCAAGTGTCTGAAGAGTAGAGGTTCAGGTTTAGAATGGGACCTGGTAGCGAGATTACCTCAAAGAGCTCTGGGACGTGATCTGGGAGTCCTCACAGTTTGCTCTCTGAGGATAACATTAATTCCCCATTCTGTAGGGAAGTGAGACGATATATGTGGTTGAGTAACTAGAGCTCCTAACGTGAGCGGGATGTAAGACTCCTGTGTGAGGTTGCATCTAGTCACTATACCACAGCCAGAATGACTTTTCTTAGATCTAAGCAGGTCAAGCAGTAAAGAGCTTTACATGCAGAGCAGGGAGGAATTGTTGAAGAGAGGTATTTTGGTGATGGTTTCCTGGAAGAGTAAGACTCAGACTCAGTGTCCATCACACTCAGTTGTTAGGCACTGAGGCCAGATGATAGTCCCTAGAATCACCTTGGTCTCATCACATCTGCATATAATTATGATGGCTCAATTTCTCTTTCAAGGACTCTCCTTTTTTGAGCAGTGGGAGTTTGCACTAAATAGTCTTTAGGACCATTTCCTCATCCGAACTTTTGTGACATCATTGCCTAGCATGGAAATGCTTGAGTGTGACACTACAAATCTTAGTAATTCCTGAATTAATATCTGCGTTCCTAGATGTCCAAGGACAGGGAATATGTCTCTCTTATCTTTACGGCTTATATGGAGAGAAACTGTCATGAAGGAGGTACTCAGTTCATATTTATTGAAGGAATGAACGAAGAATGGCCACTATTCTTTGATACCTACCCATAGGTTTGAGCCATGAGGCCATCAAGAGCTCCAACAGCCTGCCCTCCCCCATCATGACACTTTTCCTCTGAGGCTCCTGGTATCTAAACTGTGTTTCTCAGGGCAGGTGATTTTTAAAGAAATTGATTCTCCATTTCAAAAATGGTAAATCCAGAGGCAGATAACATACAGCCTGAGTTAGATGTCCATAGAGGGCAATCTGACTTCAGTAGATAGCTGGTGTGACTTACTGCAGGAGGACACAGCTGCAATGTGCTGTCCCTGGGCAGTGGCCCTTTTCCCAATATCGGCCATATGTCTCTGGCAGTAAAAGCAGTGCCATATCACCATTCCTGTGTACTTTCCATGCCTGATGCAACTCCACTCTCCAAGACAGCATTCTACGCTGGGTGGCCTTGCTGACAGATTCCCCTGTAGTCCTGTGACCTCATCCTTCTTAGAATTGAAGCCAGATCAAATTCCCAGAACTTTCTTCTGGGACCCAAGTTTCTGACTTGGACAAATCTGCCAGTCTCAGCTCAATGGCCTGATGCTCCTTTCAGTTTTGCAAGTGTCCTAGGTCCCTAGGGTAAATGCACTGAGATCTCTCCCTCCTTCCCTTCCTGCCTTCCTACCTCCCTCCCTCCTTACCTCCCTCCCTCTCTCCTCTCTCCCTTTCTCTCTTCCTCTCTCTCGAATTCTCTCTCTGTCCCTCTCTCTCCCTCCCCCTTTCTCTTTCCCTTATAAATCATAGCCCCAAGGGCACTGCTGTAAATGCCCCCTGCCTGCTAGTCTCAGTGCTGGCTCCTGGTTGAGGCTCCCAGCAACTTCCTAAAGCCAGCTGATTATATGTTCTCATGCAGGCAGAGACAAAGCAAGGCTGGTCAGGGGGTTGCTTCTGTCAGGCATTTTTTGCCCGAGACAAACAAAAACAAAACCTCTTGAGGTTCTCAGTGGAGTTTGGAGAGTTCTGTATCCCACCTTCACACACAGCACCTCCAGTCATTGTGTTTAGTGAATTCATCATCTGCAGATGGCTGACAGGCTGGGAAGAGAAGGATGAGGTGAGTCGCCAAGGTCACTTCTGTCCTCCCTCTTTGTCCTCTCCTTTCTTACATCTCTTTCTCTAACCATGTCTGTCCATTTTTTTCAATGTGTGTCCTACTTCCCAAGTCAGTCACCTCCTCTACCTCCTTCACTTTCCAGTCATTTCCTGTTGACAGACTCATCCTGCCCAGTTTAGACCCGTCCAGTCTTCATACTTTGAACAGCTGCTATTTAAGCTCTCCTGAGGCTATCACCCTAGGCCCAGACTGACCATGTTCCTCAATCTGAAAAAATACATGGTGATGAGTTCCTATCACCATCACTTTTCACCATGACCCACAGTCAGCATATTATTTTCATTTCCGAGATGAGCACACTGAAAGAAGTCCTAACTCTCCAAAATCAGCCTGCTTCAAAACAACATTTGGGCTCTTTGTCAAGAACTTCCCCTACCAAGTTTAATGCCCTTACTGTTACATAAGGGCTGCCAAGGAAGAGGCAGGGAGACAATATAGCTGGGACATGTCATGAACTTTGACTTAGAATAAAAATTCAAAGGTTATGCTCCAAGCAGTAATTTCCATTTGTGACTTCCGTTTAGAGGCACTCTCCAGGCAGCTCCCTTTCCTGTTCAGTGAACATTCCCTTTAGCCTGCACAGTAGAGTGGGCGGAGGGCAGGAACTCCTATTGCCCCACTTTATCTTGGCACAGTTGGGGGAGTTTGTAGTCAGATGGGGAAGAGGCGATGACCTGGCTAGCAGGCACCTCAATTAGCAAATGCACTTTAATTGTTAAATTCATTATTGCAGATTAATTGGAAACCAAGAATGAGGCTAGATGGCATGGCTTAATTGCAAAATTGGAAAAGCCAACCTCATGGCCTGAGAGATGCAGGAGGCTCCCAGGCTGTAGTTTAAAACCTTGTTTTCTCCTTTTTAATCTGCTCTTTAATTGATGAACCTGAAGTTTTGCAAATGCAGCAGAAAGGTGCTTCCTTTATTGCCTTGCTTCCCTAGAACATGGCCATTTAAACCAGGCCCCCTTGAAAGTGGGCTCTGTAGGAGCCCAGCTTTCATTTCAGGCCTCTGTGTTTGCATCTCATGAAACACTGTCAGTGATGGCTTGTTTCATCACAGGAATCCTGTCCACAAGCAGAGGATTTGGCTGACTTGGAGGTGCTGAGGAGTTAAGTGCTCATAGCAGAAACAGCAAGGACAAACACACAAACAAGACAAAACAAAACCAGACTCAGAAACAGAGACCAACGGGATTGTTACCAGAAGGGAGGTATTGAAGATAAGTAAAAAGTGAAGGGGAATATAATTAGTCAATAATTTTGTGGTAAGTTTACACAGTGATAAATGATTACTAGAATTAGTGGAGTGATCACATTGTAAGTTATAAAAATGTCAAATTGCTAATATGACCAATATAAGATTATATAACAACTATCTTATCTATTAAAAGAGTAATATGCAAATTAACCATTACTCTGCTATACCCACAAGCCATGCCCACCAGCCATAACCACCAGCCAATGAGGAGTGAGTATGCAAATTAACCCCAACCAAGATGGCTATGGCCACAGAATGAGCAGGAGGGGGGCTTGGGTTTTCCTGGTAATGGAGGAAGCCAAGCTTTCCACACACCCTGGCAGGCCCAGGCCTCCACTCAAGGCTACAAAGTTTCAATTATAGAAGATAAATAAATCCCAATAAAAATGGTGGCAGCCACAGAGCTGGAGAGAGCAGGAGGCTAGGATTGCCCCTGGAGATGGAGGAAGCCAAGCTTCTGCAAGCCCTGGCCTGTGTTGACCTCTGCTTAAGGCTACAAATTTTCAATTATAGGAAATAAATAAATCCTAACAGAAATGGCTGCCACCATGGAGTGAGCAGGAGGCTTGGCTCTGCTCTAGGTTACAAAGTTTCAATTGTAGAAGATAAATAAATCCCAGATACTAGGGCCTCTGCTTGGGTCGCCAGAGGAGGGTGGGTGAGGTGGGAAGGGTGTGGCTGGCCTGCAGATCACCACAGGCCACTCACCCAGGCCCCCCTATACCCCAAGGGAACCCCCACCCTGATGTGGGACACCCTTCAGGTCAAACCAGCTGGCCCCCACCCATGTACCCGGCATCTATCCTATCTAATAAAGGAGTATATGCAGATTGATCATCACTTCAACACACAAGATTGCTGCCCCCATGTGGTCAAATATACTGCCCCATGTGGACACAAGGTGGCTACCACAAGATGGCTAGCAGGAGAGGGCAGTGGGAGGAACCAGTTCTGCAAGGAAAGGCACTTGGGAGCAATCAAGCCAGCAGGGGAGGGCAGTTAGGGGTGACCAGACCAGCAGAGGAGGGAAGTTGGGGGTACCTGGACCTGCAGGGAAGGGCAATTAGGGGCAAACAGGCTCGCAGAAGATCAGTTAGGCATCAATCAGGCTGGCAGGAAAGTGGTTAAGGGGTGATCAGGCTGGCAGGCAGAAGCAGTTTGGGATAATCAGAAAGGTAGGCAGAAGAGCAATTGGGATTCAGCAGTGGTATCGGGCCTAAACCAGCAGTTGGATATCCCTCAAGGAGTTCCAGATTGAAGAGGGTGCAGGCTGGGCTGAGGGACACCCCTTCCCCACCCTGTGCACAAATTTTGTGCACTGAGCCTCTAGTACTTAAATAAATAAATATAAATTAGAAAAATAAAAAGCAAGGACATTAGAACCAGATTAATTCAGGCTTGAATCCAGCTCTCCTGCCTATAAATTGTGAGATCTTGTTTCTTGGAGCATCACTTCTTAACTTACATGAAGAAAATTATATGGACCTTTAGGATTATTCTAAAAAAGAAATGAGACCCCCGATGTGAATTGCTTATTCCTCTAACAAGCATGTAATAGATTCAGCAAATGCCCCTTCCCTTTTTTCTGCGGCTTACTCCAACCAGGTTGTAAATATATTTGAATATTATGTTCCAACTCCAGGTACATTCGTGTCCTCTCTCTTTTCTTTCACTTCTTCCTGCTTTTCCTTGTCAGCACTCACACTTCAAATGCCTTAGGAATGCAAAGGCCAATTCTTAACAGCTTGATTCCACAACTTTGTTATTTATGGTTAAATTTACCCTGCAATTTAAGAAACATATTGATAGGAGGTGGCAGCATCATTTTAGGGTCCCATTGACAGGAGTGCATATTTTCTTGATAGTCTAGGTATTAATTACTTTCTGTGGATGATCTTACTCCTTACCTTGTTTTTGGAAGGCATTTATTAGTTTGAGGAAAGCTTAATGTTCTGTAACAAACAATCCTGATAATAATACACCTTTATTTCTGGTAAAGGTAAAAAAAGCCCAGGCTGTAGGCTGTGGGGTCAGAGGTCCTTCTCTCTGTACTCAAGGACTTGAGGAGCTGATGATGGTCAGTCATTCATCATACATGTCAACCCAGGTGGCACTGGGGGTGGACAAAGAGTGTAGAAAAGGGAAGAGGGAGAAAGAGAAATAGCTCATCCCCCTGCAAGTTCTTTGGGTTTTGTTATTTTGCCAGAGGGGAGAGGCATCACTTTCCCCCACATTCCTATTCCTTTGACCAGAACTCAGTCATGTGGCCACCGGACCTCCCTGCCAGGGGAGCTAGTGTAGCTATGTTCCCAGAAAGAAGGGGAATGTTTCTACCTCAGGTAGTAGTGAACATCTCTATTTTGCAAAGGAGGAGGTAGGTGGGCACGAGAAGTAAATAGCAGAGCCAGTCTCTGATGTGAGAAATTGTTTCATTTCTCTTCAACCTTCTGAGAATTGTTTTGAATTTCTAAATACATATCAGATATTATATATATATTTTACTAACCAAAAATCCAACCAAGGCAAAACTTGAACTAAAAAAAGGATAATTATAGTGATTCTCAAAATGGAGTATGTATTTAAAAGCCAGTGGATGCATGCCTTAGGAGAAACATTTTTAAAACACATTAAATTTTGCTTAATGGGAAGGCATTTAAAATGTTTTCTATTGAAACAAATCTGGATAGGTACATAGTAGAATGCAAATTTATATGAATTTTAACAATTAAAAGTGGGAAAAATACTTTCTTGTAGTGGGCCATTGCTGTACCCTGGAACACTCAGGGGTTCAAAGCCACTCCCTTTAGCTTTAGTGGTGGAAGTTTGAGGAGATAATTTAGTAATTTTTAGATGAAAATAACTATAGGGTACATTTCAATGTAATTTCTGACCAAGTCTTACTGCAATTCTTCTAACTAATAACCCATATTACATTTTTGACACTTGCTTCAAATTTTGTTTTTGTTGTTAACATTCTACCAGTTCCTGGAGCCCAGGTTTATGAAGCTGTGAATCAAAAGTGTTTTAAACATTTCTCTCAGCTGATAATGTGTCTCTTTCTTCAGGGGCAGTCTCATTGTTATCCCCTAAACCAAGAAATACCCTGTCTTATTGCTCTAGTCAAGAGCTAATTCAAGGTTTTTTTTAGCTGAAAACTTTTTTCTTGTCCACTGGGAAGAATAAAGATCTTGCATGCTTTTCTTACCATATCAAGAGAACATCACTCCAACCCCTCTCATCTGCTTTCTATATTGAGTTAACCAATTTAATCTGCATATAATGATGTGGCTAATTAATAGTTTTCCCACAGCTGGTTCCCTCTAGAAATATTTAGCAACTGCCTTCTTGTGGAAACTGCCCTAGATATAGAGTTCAACTTAGCAATATCTCTTTATAGTAGAACAGAGGATTTTCATGTTAACTGGCTTTATCATGAGGGGCAAATATTGCTCAGTGGTATCATGGATCATGCAAACATCTTGTACAAAACATTGTGTAACTCAAAAGATTATGGAGAAAGTCCCTTCAGAGTTATTATTTATTTCTTTATTTTCAAATTCATTTTAAAATCTTATTCCATTTCACTTCTTATTTCTTAACCTTTTCCTTACTTACTGAAAGTGACCTCACCTTAGACAGTATCTCCATCAAATTATTCCCTCTACTTTTTTTCTATTTTTAAACTCTCCATGACCTTTGGTGTTTAAAATTGGATTAATCATATCTTTAGTACACTCACTCTCACCATTGAAACATGAGATTTTATTTTTAAGTGTGTCATGAGCATTCACAGAAACCCAGTGTAAATAAAAGCTGGGCTGTGGACAATAACCATGGACAATAGCCATGAACAATAGCCTGTATCTTATCATGTGGTTCTCCCAGTCCATGGACTCTCTGGCTCCTCCCATTGTAAAAAATCAATAAAATATATTAAAAAATATCCATAAATTTTTTCTTATAGAATCTTTCCTGTCTTTTATTGAATATATTTTTATATATTCTTTCATATTATTGTACATTATGTCTTCTTTTTAGATTTCCACACTGTTTCTTAATACATTATGGATAGATCTTATATCCAGCTAAATTCCCATATTCTAGTAATTTATCTGCAGATTCTTTTAGACTATCTATTTAAAAGACCATGTCATTTACAGATCCTTGTGAGTCTAATTTCCCTTTCTTGGTTTATTTTGCTGCCAAAAGACTTCCAAACAATCTAAAATATAAATTGAAATTATAATTATTTTTGCAATAATAAGAATGGGGTAATATTGTGTTTTCTTGAGATGCTAAAATATATATTTTTCATAAGATAAAGAAGTTTCTGTTTATTAATAACTTAATGAGAATTAAGAATGGTTGATTAATTTTATCCAATTTATTGAAAAATTATATATCTCTTCCTATTAATTTCTTAATAATGAATTATATTTCTTGATTTTAAAAGTATTAAACCATCTTTGCATACTGGGGATACAGTTGGTTAAGGTATGTTATCTTTTTAATGTTTTTACATTATATTTGCTAATATTTTAAAGGATATTTGCTGGCACTGACCAGCAGACCATGAGCAACAGATGAATGATTACTCTGACACAGTTTCACTGTGAAAGAGAGGGTTAAGGGACTGCCTGGCTAAAGGAACCAGACAGCCTCAATTGCTTGCCTCATCAGGCTTTTATTGTAACAGCAATTTGAGATATATTTTATCTTTTAGAATCAATACAAACACATGGGAGGACACATGTGTTTGTAGTGTCCTTTAAGCAAGGAAAACTAAAAATTAAGCATAAATATTCTAGTAAACGCCCAGGGGTTTTCAGGTACACAAATTTGTGTGGAAAGGTCAAGGAACAATTAGGGGCAGCTGCCTTCAGTCAAAACTCCCCTACGTAAGAATTTTGATAAACTGTATAGGCCATGTTCAGCCCACTCATTTTTTTTTTTTCAGAATGTCCTCCTAAAAACTTTGCAACCAAATCTCCTGTGCTCCCCCATAGATATTTGTACTCATATTCAAAATGGAATATGGCTATTTTTTCTTCTTCTTTTTCTGCAACATGTTTGTGTGGTTTAATATTGGGGCTGTGGTTTTGGTATTGGGAGCTAATAAATAAGCTGGGAAATATGCTCCCTTTCTATTTCCTGGGTGTGTTTACATAAAATTAAGGTAGTATATTACTTGAATGTTTGGAAAGATATCACCTGTAAAACTGAATCAGGTGGGAAGATTTTATTTGTGGGAAGATTTTAAGGCACAGCTTCAATTTCTTTAATTTTTATAGGACTATTTAATGATTTTATTTCTTCTTGTATTCTACTATTTCCCTAGGAATTTATCCACTCTCATTTTCAAAATTATTGACAAATAGTTGTTGTAATATCATTTTATTATTACCTAATCTCTCTTTTACTTTTGTTAATCCTCACCCAGGAATATTTTTTCCCAGTTATTTATTTATTTATTTATTTATTTATTTATTTATTTATTTATTTATTTTAGAGAGAGAGAGTAGAAGGAAGGGAGAGAGAGAAAGAGGGAGAGAGGGAGAGAGAGAGATTGCCTACTACCTATGTCTCAACCAAGACTGGAAATTGAACCCTCAACCCTTTGGTCAGTGGGCAGACCCTCTAAACACTTTGTCACACCAGCCAGGGCACACTTAGTCTCTTTAATAGGAAGTTTTAAAATTTTATTTTATTAATTGTTTCCTTTTCACTAACAATATTTCATTTGTTTCTTCTCTTTGTAGAGTTTACAGGTTTGTTAAGTTTTCTGTGTTTTTTTTCAAAGAACCAACTTTTAACTTTGTTATATGCTCCAGTACATCTTTCTTATTTTGTTAATTTCCATTTATATTTTCATTTATTTATTTATTTATTACTTTTTGGTGTGTTTTTTTTAATATATTTTATTGATTTTTTTTTTTTTTTACAGAGAGAAAGGGAGAGAGATAGAGAGGTAGAAACATCGATGAGAGAGAGACATCCATCAGCCGCCTCCTGCACGCCCCCTACTGGGGATGTGCCCGCAACCAGAATACATGCTCTTGACCGGAATTGAACCTGGGACCTTTCAGTCCGCAGGCCGAAGTTCTATCCACTGAGCCAAACCGGTTTTGGCGGTGTTTTTTTTTTTTGTTGTTGTTCATTAAAATGAAAAAAATAACACAGTAACTTGAGGCTTTAATACTTTCCAATATAGGTGTTTATAGCAATAAGTTTCCCTCAAAGCATTACTTTAACTGATGCCCATAGGTTTTGATTATCATGATCACATTACCATGTGTTATCAATAACCCATTATTAGATATTTCATTATTATATTGTTATAAATATTTCAAAATTTATGATCCATTCTTTAACTTATAAACTAAGCATAGCACATTTTTAGATTTTCAAATTGTGGGTATTTATGTTAATTATTTGTTACTAATATTTAACTTAAATAAGCTAAGTTCAGAAATCACTGTTTGTATGATACATGGTTTGAAATTTGTTGAGAGTTTTCTTATGAACCCAGTACACAATTAACTATTGTAAATGTTTCACATAAACTTGAAAAATTTATATTATGATAGACAAATACAGAAATCTGCATATGTGCTTTAGCTCAAGTTGATTGATTGTATTGTTTATATTACCTTTGTCCTTGATTGTTTTTCTCTACTTGACCTATCAATAATGTAAAAAGGTGTGCTTAAATCTACTAAAATGGTGATTCATTACAAGTTCTCAGAAATTCTACCATTTTCCTGTTATGTATTTTAATGTTATTTTTTCAATAAATGCATTTTTAAAAATTGCTATATATTTTTGGTGAATCAAAACTTTTATCATTAGGAAGTAGCTCTCTATTTTTTAAATTCTTTATTGTTTAAAGTATTATATGTAGTATTATATATGTCTCCTTTTTCCCCCATTAAACTCTCCCTTGCCACCCCTCTGCCCTCTGAAATACCCTCACCCCCCTACTGTCTGTGTCCATTAGTTATTCTTATATACATTTATATAAGCTCTTTGCTTGATCTCTTACGCACCCCTTCCCTGACTTCCCTCTGAAGTTTCACAGACTGTTTTTTTTTTTTTAATATATTTTATTGATTTTTCACAGAGAGGAAGGGAGAGGGATAGAAAGTCAGAAACATCGATGAGAGACATCAATCAGCCGCCTCCTGCACACCCCACACTGGAGATGTGCCTGCAAGCAAGGTACATGCCCCCGACCGGAATCAAACCCAGGACCCTTCAGTCCGCAGGCCGACACTCTACCCACTGAGCCAAACCGGTCTTGGCTTCAGAGACTGTTTGAGGCTTCTCTGTCTCTGGATCTATTTTTGTTCATCAATTAATGTTGTTTATTATATTTCACAAATGAATGAGATCATGTGATATTTATCTTTTTCCAACTGGCTTATTTCACGTAGCATAAAGATTCCCATGTCCATCCATGCTCTTGCAAATGGTAAGAGTTTTTTTCTTTTTCACAGCAGGGTAGTATTCCATTATGTAGATGTACCACTGTTTTTTTTAATTAAATCTTTATTATTCAGATTATTACATTTGTTTCTGTTTTTCCCCTCCATAGCACCCTTCCACCCAGCTCCCACCCCTCCCTCTGCCCTTAGCTCCCTCCCATTGATCTCATCCATAGGTGTATGATTTTTGTCTAGTCTCTCCCTGTACACCCCTCACCTCTTTCCCCCTGAGAATTATCAGTCCACTCCCTTTCTGTGCTCCTGATTCTATTATATTCACCAGTTTATTCTGTTGAACAAATTTTTAATTCACTCAATTTTTAGATTCACTACCACAGTTTTTTTTAAATATATTTTATTGATTTTTTACAGAGAGGAAGGGAGAGAGATAGAAAGTCAGAAACATCAATGAGAGAGAGACACCCATCAGCCACCTCCTGCACGCCCCACAGTGGAGATGTGCCTGCAAGCAAGGTACATGCCCTGGACCGGAATCGAACCTGGGACCTTTCAGTCTGCAAGCCGATGCTCTATCCACTGAGCCAAACCGGTCTCGGCACTACCACAGTTTTTTAATTCACTCATCTGCTGATTGGCATTTAGGCTGTTTCCAAATCTCAGGTACAGAGAACCCAGAAATTGACCCAAGCCATTATGCTTAATTAATATTTAACAAAGGAGGCAAGAGTATACAATGGAATCAAGACAGTCTCTTCAATAAATAGTGTTGAGCCGAAACCGGTTTAGCTCGGTATATAGACAGTCAGCCTGTGGACAGAAGGGTCCCAGGTTTGATTCTGGCCAGGGTCATGTATCTTGGTTGCAGGCACATCCCCAGAAGGGGGCGTGCAGGAGGCAGCTGGTCAATCTCTCTCTCTCATCCATGTTTCTAACTCTCTATCCCTTTCCCTTCCTCTCTGTAAAAAATCATAAAATATATTTAAAAAAAATAAATGGTGTTGGGAAAATTGGACAGATACATGCAAGAAAGAAAGAAAGAAAGAAAAACTAAATTACCAACTTACACCATACACAAAAATAAACTCAAAATGGATAAAAAACTTAAATGTAAAACAGTAAACCATAAAAAAGTCTTAGAAGAATCCTTAGGCAGCAAAATATTAGACATATGTCATATTACATATAGTATCAATATATTTACCAATACAGCTCCTAAGGACAATGGAAACTAAGGAGAAATTCAACAAATGGGACTACATCAAAATAAAGAGCTTCTGCACAGCAAAGGAAACCCTCAACAAAACAACAAGAAAGCTCACTGCATGGAAGAAAGTAGTATTTGCCAATGTTATATCTGATAAGGGCTTAATATGGAAAATTTATAGGGAACTCATATGTCTTAACAAAAGGAAGATAAACAATCCAATAAAAAAATAGGCAAAGGACTTCAATAGATACTTTTTGAAGTAGCTCTTCTTATCCCTTATAATATTTATTTTTCAGGTAGTCCAGTTTAAGTCTTATTAAAATACCTAGATTATCTTTCTTTGGTTAGAATTTGCCTGATACATTTTTTCCCATTCTTTTATTTTCAATCTTTATTTAGGATTTAGGTTTTTCTCTTTTAGCAGGATATGTCAGAATTATTTAAAAATTCAACATGTCAAATTTTGTATAATAATTGTCTAAAATATATTTCAATTACTTGGGCCTATTTTTTTATCATTTTAATATATTATTTCAATTTTTCCAGTATTTTCTTTTTATTAAATTTTTTATCACACAACTTCTTGGACTTTACTCTCCTTTTGAAAAACATTTTAAACTATTTCCAATGGCAAATTATTTAAGACTTTATATACCTAGAATATCATCTGTCATGCCCTTACATCTGAAATACAGTTTGACAGAATATAACATTCTAAATTTTATGTTCGTTTGCTCAATACTTTGAAATCACTGCTTTCAATGTCTTGGATTCAGTATTCTTTTTAAAAATCTGATTTTGGATAGATTCTTATTTATTTGGATGTTCTACTTTCTCTCATTTTAAGTTTTTATAACTTACTTTTTAAAATATATATATATATATATTCTTAAAAAGTAAAGATGAGGAAATAACTTGCTACCAAATTAGATCTCCAATTTTAGAGATTCCTGAAACTAGAAGAAACTTTGAAAATTCAATGATGCATTTCCCTCCTGCATCACATATAAGTTGTGAGGTCTGTGAATCACTGTTTTTTACATAACACTTAATAAAATCTCCACATTTTAAAATGCATGATTTTGTAATCATTGCATTTACTCCATTATGGTGTGGGGGAAATGTGAATCCACTAAATAGAATATAGGGTTTGGCAAAATTTTCCTATAAAAGGCTGAATAGTAAAAATATTAGGTTTTGAAAACCAAAAAAGTAAATACTGTATATACTTAAATTTCTCTGTAGTGTGTTAAATGTGTTTTTTTCTTTATTTCCACTCTTTGCTATTTTATGTGTGTGTGTGTGTGTGTTTAATCTGACATATTAATTGTTTTTCAATTTCAGAGAATATATTTCTACTATTCAAAGAGAATATTGAACAGTAGAAACATATTTCCTACTTATATTTATCTCTTTCTGTGATTTATTTTTAATCTAAATATCACCACTTTAACTTCTATCTTCCATTTCTCTTGGCCTTTCTTTTATGTTTCCTATTAATAATGCCTTATTTCAAGAAACTTCTTCAATCTAATCTTCCAGGTCACAAATTCCTTTCTTAGCTGACTTCTTTCTGCAATTCAATCTTTTTATGTACTTAACCGTATTTATTAAACTGTATTTACTTCTATCTCTATTTTTGCATTTTTATTTCATTTTTGTATATTTAACATCTTCCTTTTTCTCTTTTAAGAAAAATTGTACAAAACCTGGAACTAAAGCAAGGGATAATTGCAAGCCCATTCAATGTCTGACTAGAGCATAGTCTATCATTCAGGATGTATCTAACTCTCTGGGAGAATGTACCTTTCACTTACTATTTATAACCAATTAAGGCTCACACAGTGTGAAACTATGACTTGGCTTGAGATGATTGATATATACAAGATAATTTCTGTCCAGTAGAGAAAATGTAACTTGAAAAGTTACAGTTTTTTCTTTTGTCTGTAAGACCAATTTTGTGTTGAATTTAGCAATCATGTTCCATTAATCTTTCTTGTATTGGCTGTACATAGTCAATCTCTCAAATTCTTATTTGAACCAATTTTACCATTGTGTTGGTTTCAGTGAGGTAAATAAATCTGAGTTAAAATATGTATTCACTATAGTTTTATGTGAGCTATATTCTTAATTTTTGAAAACTGCTCTTTGTAATCTCTCTTTTTAAAAAAAGCACTAGCCAATAACTCAGAATGCTCTTTATTTTATTTATTTTTTTTTGCTAATCCTCACCCAAGGATATTTTCCCATTCATTTTTAGAGTGAGTGGAAGGGAAGAGGAAAGACAGAGAAAGAAACATTGATATGAGAGACACATCGATTGGTTGCTTCCCTCATACACACCCTAAGCAGTCTGGGGATCTAGCTGGCAATTGAGGTGTGGGCCTTTGACCAGAATAGAACCTGGGACTCTTCAGTCCACAGGCTGATATTCTATCCACTTGAGTGATATAGGCTAGGACTGTTTATTGACTAATTTTAAATGATTGGCTCATCTCTTCTAATTATTTTCCTTTTTGTGGACACAATAACCCAATATATTGTTTTTCTTGTAAAATGGTGGTGCCCTTCAGTGTCTTCTTATTTTGGCATATGTGCCTTCACGTGTAGAGAATGGATTTATTTTATTTTATTTTTTGGCCAGGAAATGATTCTTTGAGGAGGCTATACCATAGCAGCTGTGTGATCTTACAGAGACATCTCAGTCTTCCTATTGGTTTACCTTCCTGGAAGGAACAGGATTAGTATGAGAGACTCAAGGTGGCTTTGTGCTGTTGCCTTGCCTTCATAGGGACAAGTTCCTGAGAAGTCACCTCCCCTGCACCCTGGGACTTGATTTATTGCCATGGCTGCCTCTGCTGCTCCTTTTACCTTTGGTGTGCCCTTGTGAGAAGTCTACTGTGCCCAGCTGGCCCCCATGGGGGCTGCTGCCCATCACTCTGGCTGTACAGGTGCGGACACTGCTCTCCACTTGTTTACTTTGTCCCAAAGAAGGTACAATAGCTGGCTTTAATTTTTTATATCACAGCTCTAGCAAACTGAATAGACACCCCTCCAAAACAAACAAACAAACAAGCAAACAAACTAACTAACTAACTAACTAACTAGCTAACTAACTAACTAACAGACAAAACACTGGAACCTGTGAATGTGACTTATTCCTGGGGAACAAAACTCTTCGCAAATATAACTAAGTGAAAGATCTTCAGATGAAAGGATCCTAGATTACCTAAATGGGCCATATATCCAATGACAAGTGTTCTTATCCTAATATATATATATATATAAAGAGCTAGGTGGCGTCACAACCGAATCGCAACTGGTAACCATGAAGTGCATGGAGTACCTCTCAGTCCCCCCTCTCCTCCAGGCCCTGAGCTGCTCACCATGAGGGGGTGATGGCAGCAGGGTGGGACTGGAGACTGTTGAGCACTGGTGGTGGGCTGCTTTGCAGGGTGGCGGTGAGCTTAGTGGAGCAGTTATCCAGGTGGCAGAGTTTCATGAAGCAGTGGCCTGGGGCATGCGGGGATGGAGTGGGGGTGGTTTGTGGAGCATCCAGTGACAAGCTTTGAAGGGCGGCAGTAAGCTTTGCAGAGCACTCGAGGGGCTGTGAGTATTGCAGTGTCCCAGGGCGGGGAGCTTCACACAGCGCCACCGGGAGGCAGAGGTCATGTGACAGAGGCCAGGCTAGGCCTAGGAATCCTAACTGCACAGGATTTCATGTGTGCTGGGCCTCTAGTAATATAATAATATAACCAGTCAAATACACCTTGCATAAAATTTTCCTTGAGCCTTCCTGCTATGAATAGACTCTTTCCACTGAGAGCTCCTCCAGCCCATCCTTGTGCTGCTCTTGTAACTGTATATGCACATAACTTCTTTCTCCTCTTAGAACATGATAAAGTCCTTGAGATTAGAACAATGAAAATTGGGATTTTTTTTCTGCTTCTTTATATTGGAAAGAAACTCCACACAGTACTTCCGTGGAATCCAGGGCCACATTCATAACTCACATTGTTTTTGATATCGCCCCAACCAAACATGCGGTCAGAGAGCTGGCAGAGCCAGTACATGCAGGCAGAGCAAGACTTGGCCTGGGTGGCAGTTTTGGGGAATGCCAGGAATTTCCCAATTGTGCTCCAAACTTCCCACCCTAAAATTCTACCATTAATCATGTATTCCAGCCCTAGACAGTTTGGCTCAGTGGATAGAATGTAGGCCTGTAGACTGAAAGGTTTCTGGTTTCAATTCTGGTCAATGGGCAGTTGCAGGCTCATGCAGGAGGCAACCAATCAATGCGTTTCTCTCACACTGCTATTTCTCTCTGTCTTTCTCTCTAAAAATCAATGGAGCCCTAACTGGTTTGGCTCAGTGGACAGAACGTTGGCCTGCAAACTGAAAGGTTCCAGGTTCAATTCCAGTTAAAGACACATGCCTGGGTTGTGGGCTCAATCCCCAGTGGGGAACTTGTAGGAGGCAACTGATCCATGATTCTCTCTCATCGTGAATGTTTCTATCTCTCTCTACTTCTTCCTTCCTCTCTGAAATCAATAAAAATATATTTTTTAAAAAAATCAATGGAAAAATATTCTCAGATGAGGATTAAAAAAAATGAAGAGTGTTGAAAATGTTTTAAAAAATAGTAATATATGCAAGATCTTTGATGTTTCTTTTTTCCACAGATGCCACTTTTTAAAAATATATATTTTATTGATTTTTTTACAGAGAGGAAGGGAGAGGGCTAGAGAGCCAAAAACATCAATGAGAGAGAAACATTGATCAGCTGCCTCCTGCACACCGCCTACTGGGGATGTGCCCGCAACCAAGGTATGTGCCCTTGACCAGAACACAACCTGGGACCCTTCACGCTAACACTCTATCCACTTAGCCAAACCGGTTTTGGCCACAGATGCCTTTTAAAAACATTTTATTTATTGATGAGAAAGAGAGAGAGAGAGAGAGAGAGAGAGAGAGAGAGAGAGAGAGAGAGAGAGGTTTTGTTGTTTCATTTATTTATGGATTCATCTGTTGCTTCTTGTATGTGCCCTGACCAGAGATCAAACCCACAACTTTGGTGTATCAGGACAACTCTCTAACCCACTGAGCGACCCCAGCCAGGGCCCTGCATCTCTCTCTTGAACAAACTCTAAATATCCCAGAGAAGGAGAATATTGCAAAGTTCTGACTAAACAAGGAAGTCACTGGCCATCAGGTATAAGCCGAGTTTCACAGGAGTATGACAGTGTGAGCATATCAAGGACCAGACACTCAGACAGGAACCCGAGGGTGTAAACATCCACGAGGGTAAAAGGCTAATATACTAAGTGCCTGTCCAACCAGTTGCTATAACATAAAATGACCACCAGGGGGCAGATGGTCACTGCAGGGGCTGCTGAGCTGCAGTGACTTGGCAGCACCAGGTCTAAGGTGACTCACCCTGAAACCAGAGAGGAGGAAGCCAGATTTCTCATGAGGCTGTGGGCTATGTTGTTGCTGGGGTACTGTTGGCTCCGAATCTGGTTTACTGGACAGTTGCATTTGTGTTCCACACCTAGTAAGACAGCAACTTGGCAGAGTGCCCTCTCTCACTCTGGGACCCCTTGGGGGATGTTAGAAAGCTAGTTTCAGCCTGATCCCCATAGGCCAGGCCAAGGGACGCCACCCTGCTGGAGGTTCCCTGATCACTCTGCAGATGCCCTTCGAGCCATGGCACCATCCCAGATGTGGCTGGCTGGGAGGGACTGTGGGAGGTTGGCTCCAGGGCATGTCAGGCCCCTTTTGCCCAGTCCTGCCCTCCAGCCCTCTTCTAATTATTTTCCTTTCCCAATGTGCATGAATCCGTGTACCGAGTAACAAGAAATAAATGAGGAGAAAATACAGACACAGAGAAGCCCATGTGAAGACAGAGACAGAGTGGACTGATGTGGTCACCACTAAGGAGCACCTGGAGCCAGGTTGGAAGGTGTAAGAAAGGATTCTCACTGACACTTTGAAAGAAGCACAGCTGGATTTCAACACCTGGATTTCAGACTCCTGACCCCTGGCACTGTGAAATAATAAATTTCTGAAGCATTAAGTCACCAAGTCTATGGTAATATTTCTCAGAAGCTCTAGGAAACATATTCAGATATCTAAGACTAGATTGTGACCATTAAGTGTCTTTGCTAAAAGTTTGGGAATAATAGGAACAAAGAACAACATGGAGAATAATTACAACACCACATATGCTCAGAGGCACCCAAATCTCCTGGACTGCCTCCTCACCAGGACACTCCCTGCCTCCTTGTGGCCAGGAGCAGCATTTCAGCATTTCGAAGAACTTGTCAGAGGGTTGGGACTGGCCCAATGGCATGCCCAGCCTAGAGAGAAGAGGAAGTTCTTGCCCTCACAGTTGACTAGGGCTGGCTGCTTGCACCCTCTTCCCAGCCCCAGGGTGAACTTTTCCCTCTCATCATGAGAAGCCAGTCCCAACTATAGGCTCTGTGTCCCCAAACCATCAGTCAGCAGATTTTCCAACAGCACATTTCCCAGGGCTTGGGATTTCAGTCTTGTGCAGGATAGGGGTGGGAGGGGTGGTGATCCAGGGCTAATCCACTGTTTAAGGTTTGAAAAAAAAATCCCATTATCAGTGTCACTCAGGGTCATCTTGTTACACTAAGTTCACTTTAAAGTGCCTTAAATTTTGGGGTGCTTGGAAGGACAGAAGCTCTCTGTGATCTTAGGGTTACTAATTATCACAGCTACGTGAAGTCAGTGTATACGGATGAAGACTAGGAAGAAATCCAAAAATTGCTAACAGTTTCATTAAGGAGGTACGATTATATTAAGGGTAGTGGTGATATTATGTTTGTTTTATTTTTATTTTTTACTCTTTAAAATATACATTTTAATGTTTCAGAGTGCATAAAGCTATTTTTACAGTAAAGAAGGATAGTCATAAAGTTTTGATGCTATAAGAAAGGAAATATATTCCTTTGCCTATCTCTTCATTACTCTGAGGGGGGAAAATGATACTAGAGGCTAGGGACACATTTCTCTGCTGAGAGAAACTCTTACAGTTTATGTGCATTTCAAATAGTTGTCGATCTATTTGAGAGGAGAAATGCTTCCCTTTCTTGTTAGTAGAGAGGACACATTTCTCCTAATCTTATTAAAAAATATCAGTCATGAGGCATCATCCTGATTGAGTGAGGTGAGAGAAGGAAGAAGATCAAGAGTGAGAGACAGAGAGTGACACACACACATACATCCAAGTTCAGACACAGAGAGAGACAGAGACACAGGGAAACAGCAAGCAAGAGACAGCAAGAGCCTGGGTAGGTCAGTTGGTTAGAATGTGATCCTAATACTCCAAGGTTGCAGGTTCGATCTCCAGTCAGGGCACATGCAAGAATCAACCAATGAATACATAAGTAAGTGGAACAACAAATCTCTCTCTGTGTCTCTCCCCCCCCTTTCCTTTCTCTCTCTGCAATAAATAAATACATTAATTAAAAGATACAGCAATATATAGAGAGGGAGAAAGGAGAGAGAGAGAGAAGCATGCAGGACCCAGGAAGGGAGGAGCATGAAGACATAAGAAGAGAGCAGTGAATCTGAAGGAAAGTCATGGCTACCCCTTTTAATTAGCTGTGAACCCAGCAGGGCCAGGGCAGAGGACAGCTGCTAGCAGGAACCAGTGCAAAGACCCATTTGTAGATTCTGGATGAGTTGGTGACACTCTGTTCAGGCTCCTCTACATCTGGAATGCATTTCTCCTCTCCCACTGTTGGCATCTTTTCAGGTTCACCAGCTTCTATAAAAATGTTTTGGTCACTCCAACTCCCATCACACACTTAGGTTGCAAGTTTCTTAAGATATTTAGTATATTCTTGCCTCAACCTCTCTCCTTTCCAAGCCTCCATGTATCCCCCACACATCACATTAAAGGATTCTTAAGGGCAGCAAATGTGTACATTTTTGGTGTCTACATTGTGTCTTCCATATTGTCAAGAAAAATATGTTTATGTAAACTAATTTGAAACCCAGTGATAACATGGTTAGATTGTTCACATAAATCAATGGAAAGAATATCATATTATAATTCTCTATTCATTTTAAAGCTTTTTAATTGATTTTTTTTTTTCTGAGAGAGAGAGAAACATTGATGATCCATCAACTGCCTCCTGCAAGCCTCCTGCTGGGGATCCAGCCTTCAGCTCAGGGATGTGTCCTGATCTGTGACCTCTTGAGCCACACATACTGGGACCTATTAATTTTTAACTCAATTTAGACAATGCTGTATTTTTATTAAAAACAAAACAACAAAATATAAGGACTGAAAAGCCATACTACTTCCTAGTAATTATGGTCATTGTCAAAATCTGTTCACAGTACATAGCCACCATCTAGTCCCCCAACCACAAGTGGATAGTAGTGTTACAACAGTCAAAACAAGGGTGCAATGAATGATCCTGAAAACGAAAACGCTCATGCTATACTGGATACTGATATTGCCTAAAGTGCCTTTAAGCTCATTGGGCTCAAGATTCTGTGATTATTACTACTGAGAAAACAGTAATAACTAACATGTATTGTTGCTAACTCAGTGCTAGGCCCTTTTTTTCAGTACTTTGTGCGTTTTCACTGGTTTAATGTTAATAAGCAATCTAAGAAACTCAGGCAGAGTGGCGTTAACTACATGTTAACTGTTGGAGCCCAGAGCCAAGTCCAGGAAATTCCTCCCAGAATCCACACTCTTTAACATGCTTTGCCTCTTTCCAGAAATGTTCTGAGATGTGGTTTTTAATTCTAGGAGCAATGATAAAATTGTGGAAACACCATCCTTTCAGAGACAATAAGGGCTGTAGGAGAAAGCACAGCGGTGAACAGAGGGAGGGTGGTGGACCCCGTACTAGCTGTGTGACCTTGAGCAAAGCACTCACCCTTTCTGAGCTTTATTTTCTCCATTTGTGGATGGCATGTTGTAAGGATTAAATGAATAAACACGTGTAAAGCATCCAGCAGGGTGCTGAGCACCAAGAGTGTGCTATAGAAATGTTTGTTGATATTCATTGAGCTCATTGAATGCCATTGTGACCCCTGCAGGCATTGTGCTGTGCGCTGGGGGAGGGAGAGATGGAGAGAAGCCTTTATCCTTAAAGGAGCACTTGACCTAGTAGAGGAGAAAGACATGCGATCAAATCATGCTAACAAAAGGCAATAGAAAGCATGATGGAAGAATTGAAGAAAGTGTATTTAGACCCTGTCCGTGTGGATCAGTGGTTGAGCATTGACCCAGGAAATAAGAGTTTGTGGTTTGATTCCTAGTCAGGCCATATGCTTGGGTTGTGGGCTTGATCTTCTGTAAGAGGTATGCAGGAGGCAGCTGATTGATGATGTTTCTCTCTCATTGATGTTTCTATTTATCTATACATTCCTCTCTCTCTAAAAATCAATAACAACATATTAAAAAAAATAAAGGGTACCTAACCTACTCTCAGTGGAAAGAAAATATTTGGCTGTCCTCATTCTTAGACAAAAGCAGTTTTTACTCATTTTATCTATTGCATGTCTGGTTTTCTCCTTTCCTAAGCCATAGTGCCTGAGATTTCAAAATTAGAGGTTTATTTATTTGGGTCAAGCATTGCCCTTTTCTCATGGGCTCCTATAAAACTGCAAATTAACTTGGAGTTTGCATCAGGGTCTTAGTGACATTTTGGTGGCATCTTACATGACAAATTGCAAGAAATCACATCCAGAAATTCAATTCCAGAAGTCTGGATGGGACCTGGAAATATGTGGCTGGTTCTGAGGCTGGCCCCCCATGTACTTTGTCCTTGGCACAGGCTGAGAGCTGAGGGCACACTGGTCCCTTGGCACACCTGATGGGCAAATGCACCTGAGGGAAGTAGGAGTATGCACTGAAGTGAAGGGGTGATGTGGGAACATTCATCCTTTATTCTCCTACCCCTGCCACTTCAGGTGTCTTCTCTATCACTGTCGGGACAAAGCTCACTCGGAGAATCCAGGACCAAGGCCACCTGGCCCCAGCAGCCTGCCAGCCTGCTCATCCCTTTGTTTCCCCAGAGCTCTACCACCTCATGTCAGTCCCCAGCCATGTGGCTAATGAGGGGCCTATTTAGACCTCATTAGGAGATCAACTTGGTTTCTTCCGCTCTCCGAGGCTAATTGTGCCTCTTTCATTAACTCAATTTTGGCAATTAATAAATCTCCATATACACAAATAGCTGTTTGTTTTTCATCTAAGTGACATGTGCGCGGCTGTCCTCTCCTCTCTTGGCATATGTTTGTCTCTGCCTTGTCTCCCTTTCCTTATAAATGCCCTGTCCAGGGTTCTAGTTTCAATGCTTTGTGTGTTTTCACTGGTTTAATGTTAATAACCATCTAAGAAACTGGGGCAGAGGAAGGTTAAGTGCACGGTAACTGTTGGAGCCCAGAATCAAACCCAGGATATTTGAGAGAAACTAATAAGGCAAACTTCAAAGCTAAAGGGTTTGTGGTAGAGAAACTGGGTAGCTCATGGAATAAAAAGTAGCACCAAACAATTGATCCTTAAACACCAGAGGAACCAGGGAACCCCAGGGGCCTGAAGTTCTTAAGCAATAAGAAATGTTACCAGTAATCTCACATCCAAGACTTGCCCAGCGGGTGCTCAGAATTGTTTTATGTAGTGGCTCCATGATGTCATGAGACCACCTCAGTATTTTGGCTGGTCCTCTTAGCTCCTCCCACTTGCTTCTAAGATGACTAAGGCAAACACCCTGAAGCTGCAAAGAAAGTATCTCCCTCCCCCGCCTCGCCTCTTTCTTGTCTTTCAGGTCATCCCATGAATGAGACTATATTGTGACCATTGTCTGTGTGCTGGTGTGAACACCTATGCCAAACCAGCCCATCCAAATGCCAAGCTCAGAGTTTTCCTTTCTCCTTCAACTGGTTATACTGAATCCCCATGTGACCATAGTTATGAGCAGGGAGGCAAGCTGGTGCAATTGTGGTTGTTGATATGTGGTTCTTGGCTGCCTACTTGTGCCACTTACTGGCGCTCTGTTCCCACTTGCTCTGATGAATCATTTCTGACATGTAACTGCCCCTGTGAATATCTCACTTTATGATTTGGCAGGTATGACAGAACCCAGCTCAGGATGGCCATTTCTGGAGGATGCCTGGTCACTTGTGCCCATAGTCAGGTGTTCTGTCTTACCCAAGGCCTGCTATCATCTCAGAAGCTATTTCTCTAAAAGATGTATGAATCTCTGTTGCAGACACCATGGTCTTGTTGCAGAATCTCAAGAGCCTATGATGTGGTTTTCTCACTGAGGGTTTCCAAAAACCTCCATCCTGTCTTTCCTCAGCACTGATACCTCCAGCTCCATAGGATCTACCAGATTGTATGGCCCAAGTGTCAGGGATTCTTGACTGTAGCCTGCAGCTACCAGGGGGCCTCTCCTGCTCCTGGCTCCAGTGTACTGGTTGGACCAATATGCCTAGGTGTGGAATGTGTTGCCTCTAGTGATTGAGATAGAAGATTCAACTTGCTTCCTTTTTGTGATTGAGATGGAAGATTTAATAATTTGTTTCTCACTCTGGAAAGAATACTATGGCACACCCCTGTACCCTGGATACCCTAAAATGTTACTAAAGTGGCATATGCCTGAATCCTCATCAGGCTCATCTCGTCTCCTCTGGAGTACATGTGTCTTACCATGTCTTGTAGAGGCTAGCTCTTGTCCTCCTGTCCACTCAGTATGGTGCCATCCATGCACTGGATGTATAATACATATTGTAATGTGTATAATACATATTGTTATCTGTAGTGTTATTATTGTAAATCTGACCTCTAAAACATATTCACCTTGCACAAGTGAAATTTTATAGACATTTATTAACAAGTCCCATTTTCCTCTCCTTCAGCCCCTGGAAATGAACATTCCAGTCTTTGTGTCTGTGAATTTACTTTAGATACTAAGATATATAAGTGGAATGACGCATATTTTTCTTGTGACTGATTCATTTCACTTAGGTGATGGATGCCCTCAAGGTTCATCTGTGTTAGTGCATATTACAGAATTTCTTTTGCTTTAAAGGCTTATTAATATTCCACTACAATTTGTTTATCTTTTCATGGGCACTTGGATTGTCTCTACATTTTCATTATTATAAATAGCACTGTGATGAACATGGGTGCGCTATATCCCTTTGATATCCTTATTTCAAATATTTTGGATGAATACTAGGAAGTAGGATCGCCCAATACTAGGAAGTAGGAGCGCCGTACTGTTTTTTATAGCTGCATCATTTTTTTATTCCCACCAATAGTGTAAACATCTAGCCCTAACATCTTCACATCATTGCCAACACTTACTGTATTGTTTTCTTAAATAGCCATTCTAATAGATGTAATGCTATATCTCATTGTGGTTTTGCTTTGCATATTCCTGATGATTAGTGAAGTTGAGTAGCTTTTCATACACATTTTGTCTATTTATATGATTTCTTTAAAAATATCTACTCAGGTTTTTTTGTCCATTTTGATTTCTTTCTTTTCTTTTCCTTCTTTTTTTCTTTCTTTTTCCTTTTTTTTTGCTTTTGAATTATAGGATTTTGTTACACATTTTGTAAATTAACTCCATATCAAATATATGGCTTGCAAATGCTTCCTTCCCACCCGTAGGTTGCTTTTTTACATTCTTGGTTGCTTCCTTTGCTGTGTGTAGAAGAAGCATTTTCATTGGATATAGCTTCATGGGTGTAATTTTGCTTTTTCTATCTGTGCTTCTGCTGCCATATCCATTCAATCATTTCTAAGATCAATGCCATGAAGCTTTTCTGCTCTTGTTTTCTTCTAGAGTTTTACAATTTCACGTCAAATTTAAGCCTTTATTCCATTGTGAGTTTTTATTTTATTTTATTTATTTTTTTGTGGGTGGTACAAGACAAGAGTCTAAATTCATTCTTTTGCATGTGGGCATCCAGTTTTTCCACACCATTTTTGAGGAGACCTCTCTTTCTCTATAGTGCATTCTTGGCTCTCTTGTTGAACGGCAGGTCATCATATATGTGTGGGTTTGTCTCTGAGCTCTCTGTTCTGTTCCATTGGTCAATATGTCTGTCTTTATGCCAGTATCATACTGTTTTAATTACGGTGGCTTTGTAATATATGATTTAATGTGGCAAGTGGTGGGCAGTTTCAGAGGCTTCCACTTGGCTTTCCCTAGTATAAAGGTTGCTTAAAAGACCAAGTATATCAATCCCAATTGCATACCATGGGGAGAAAACTACTGAGTAGGTTCCTGGACTCAGCAATTCACCTGGAGTCAGACTTCAACTAGATCTCTTTTTGCCTAGCCTCTTTCAGCCTTCACCCAAACAGGGGGAGCAGGTTCATGCATTGAGTCTTTGAATATAAACATTAAGCCAGATCCTGTTTCTAATAATCCTCAAAATGTCTTGGTTTTCCCTTTGCCTCATGTACAGTCACCCAGATAAATGGGCCATAGGTCCCTTTGGGAAGGAACTGGGACAGTCATCACAGTATATATTTACCAGAGTACTGTATGGTCCTTGCTCCTCAGTCAATGAGTTTTGGGTCTCAAATTTGGGATCTGAGTAAGGACTTGTGACTTCTGATTAGGATGACCACCCTCAACCCCCTCTTCCTCTTTGTTACCATTTCATGGTTATTGATGCCAAGCAGCATCTTTGTTTGCTGCCTGACTCTTTTATTCCTAGGGAAAGCATGCTGTCTATTAGCTTTATCCATAGTTCCCTGTGGGTCAAGCTCTTTTGGCTGCCCTTTAGGCCCTTCCATGGACCCCAGTCCTCTTTATTTCTTTCTCTAACTTCTTCTTGGACAACTCATTTTCCTGTGTTAGCTCTCTCTTTTTCTAGGATTCAAAAGGCTCATCTCTACTCAGCTGCAAGTTTGCTGCATTCATGGGTCCTTGCTAGGGTACTAAATCTTGTCTAGAAAGAAAGAATCCCAAGTCAGTGAATTCCATCTTATCAAATGTTACATGAAGCACTCACAACATTTAATCCCAGTTGTACTTGCCAGGTTACTGCCGGTATCTGCCAGCTAACTCTTAAAACTTTGGTGTATAGTCATTTTTCTCCCTTATTAAGCTCAGCATGTCTGTAGCCACATCATTATGCTGAAATTAATCCAAGTTGTCAATCTCAAAGCCAGGAGAGGATGTGAAACTAGCTCCTGAGGGAGGATCTGCTGCATTAGTGGGAAGGGAGTCTCTTATAGCATCTTCGATCACAGTGAAAGGGAAAAGTGGGCCCTTCTGCAGGGGAGCCCACAGAACATTCTCAGGAGTATCTACCCAAATGTTTCAGGGTCCCAGTTCTGTCCACAAGTGCCCTGACCTTAATGACCTTTGTCTGAGGTTTCAAGTGTTGCTGGAGCCTGTTTCTTAGCTGTGTCTGCTTTTTCCACTGCAGAATATCAGGGTGCTTTGTTAAATTTGCACACATAGCCATGAAATACTTTTTCTCAGTATCCCTTTGCAGGGATCAACACAACATACCAGTAACCAGCCATCTCTACTTTCTTTGCAGGCACAGTTTCTCCATGTTTTCTGTGTTATTGTTGATGCTATGGCATCTCTCAGCTCTACCAGGACATTTCTCCACCTGCAAGTGTGTCCCCTGCACTAATATGTTTTCCCAGTTGAGCGCCAGGGAGATTGTTAACAATTGGGCCACCCCCTTTGACTACAGCCTGTTCCTAAACCAATCACTCCTCAGGATGGAGGAGAGAGCCTATCCAAAGCCTCACCTCACTGCCTGTTTTCTCAGCCCCACTTTCAGCACCCCTTTATGTTAGTTTGGATTCTCCTAAAAGCAAATGACAAAACCAGAGTAGATATGCAAGAGATTTACTGAGGGGAAACACCTGTCCAGGGAAAGAAGAAAACATTGGAAGAGGCAAGAAGTCATCAGACTACATGCAGGTCAAATCAGCTCCTATTCCTGCTGTCACAAATAATCAGAAACAGAGAGGTTTAAAGCAGCACACTGATCCTTTACAATGCTCGAGGTCAGAAGTCTCCCGGCTAAGATCAAGGTATCGGCAGGGCTGTGTTCCTTCTGGAGGACTCAAAGAGGAATCTATCCTCTACCTTTACCTGCTTCCAGAGGTCACCTGTATTCCTCTGTTCATAGCCCTCTTCTATATTCATCTTCTAAGCCACAGTTGCAGGTTCTGGCTTCTGCTCCTGCTGTCACACCCGCTTCTCTGTCCCTTTGCTTCTCTCTTCTAAGAGTGATTACATGGGTCATTGGCACGTTCCAGGATCATCTCTCATCTCAATATCCTTAATTTAATCACACATACAAAGTTCCTTTTACCATAAAGGTAACATATCCACAGAACCTGTGGATTTGGAAGTAGATGTTTCCAGGGGGCATTATTCAGCCTACAGGAGAGAGGGAAGGAAGGGGAACTGGATTGTAAGAGTCTCAGACTGGCCCTAGCTGGTTTGGCTCAGTGGATTGAGCATCGGCCTGCAGACTGAGGGGTCTTGGTTTTGATTCCAGTCAAGGGCACATGCCCAGATTATGGGCTCAGTCCCCAGTGTGGGTCGTGCAGGAGGCATCCAGTCAATGAATCTCCCGCATCATTGATGTTTCTATCTCTCTTGCCCTTTCCTTTCCTCTCTAAAATCAATAAAAAAATATATTTTTTAAAAAGTGTCTCAGACTGTAGCACACCTCTAAGAAAGTTTGGCTGAGCCAAATTTTCCTTATGCACAGGTTTTATGACCCCTTTACTTCTGCCTAGAGAGAAGCCTACATGATTCCGGTGGGTGGGTCGACCTGGGAGTCCAATCCCTGATGAATAATCCTGCTCTTGTCATGCTTCTTTGGACTTGTCACTCAACCTCTGAGTCAACTAAGATCATCATATCTGAGAAAAACATGCCTACTTTCCCTGTTGGGCTATGTGATGAGCAAGGAGGCCATACCCATCCCTCCTCAAAATTTCAGTAGTAAATAAAAGCCTTTTAAAAAGAAAAAAGTAATTTTGTATTCCCTCCCCTTTATGTTGTTGACTTAAAAGTATTTTTATTGTATCATTACTTAGATATTTACAAACATTAAACTTAGATATGCTCCTTATGCTTATACCTGTCATATTGTTATAAAGACAAATCAAATTTATAAATTAAATACCAGCAAAACTAATAACATTAACCAAAATTAACTAAATGGGATTCTTTTAAAGAAAAGCAATTGTTACTTGAAATAATATTGGCTGCCTTAATGTCAATTCTTTTGATTTACAGTATTTGGCCTATATTTGGTAACTAAACATAATTTATTTATTTTTATTAGTTCAAAACAATTAGTGTAGTATTTCTTTTTTGTGATTATTAACACAAATTTAACCCTAGGCAACCAAGTGATATTATTAGTGATTATCCAGTTGTATGGAATATACTTTTATTTGCTTAGAGTGGAAAGACAAAACTCAAATATTCAAAATAAAATTTTTGGAGAAAACATGGAGGTCTCTGGGAATGTGATCCATGATCAAACACTGAGATAATAAACGTGAATGAGCTCTCCAAAGTTAAAAGGGGTTCATGGTTGCTGGGAGCCATTATGGGGACAAGACTGCAAGCTAAAAAAGCTTCTCAAATCACATGAAGTACCCCTTTATGTCTTGCCCCCACTCCTGACAGTGACCCCATTTTACATCCTAACAGGTGAGAAGGCAGATATTTCTGTGTCATCTGGATCTACTTGGATCCCTGGGTTGACTACTGCTACCTGCAGTCCCATGTGAGGCCACCAGACTCTGGCAGGGGAGAGACAGAGCAGAATGAGCTGGGAGGTAGCCTTTCTGTAAGGAAGTAAGAGCAGAGTAGGAAAGGGGACGACATGTACTAAGTAGACCAATACTCTGGACATGACCCTACTCTTTCTGCTACTCAGCTGACAGGAATGTGATTTCTCCTCTCTTTACCAGGTACTGATCTGTCCTCTCAGGAAGAAGAATGAGAGCCTGATTTATGGAACTAGAATAAATAAAGGGTCCCAATAGTTCTTTAAAACTTTTACTACAAGATTTACAACTCTAATAGCAAGTTTAGTGTTATGTTTCTGGTTAAATAAAAAGAACAAGTGTGAAGGCAGTTCTTTTTTCTGTCCTCTCTTTTTCTCTTCTCTTTCCATTTAGTTCTTTTTTAGCCTTTGTTTTTATTTTTATTTTCTCTTTTTCTGTTGCTTCCTATGATTTTCAAATCATATTTTCAAATATGTCAAGGACATATTTCTTCTAAGTATTTTCTCCTGATCCCCCCCCCACTTATCTATGATTATTTTCTCAGACATTACATTTGAGGTTAATTATCTGCTAAAGAAGAAAACAATGATAAAAGAATATTACTATCAATAGTATTCTCTCATGTTTGTGTAATTTTTTGAATTTATACATGTCATATATATCATTTTATTTGATTGTACCAACATGTGACAGTCATTATTTTTCTGTTGTACAAATGGGAATTGATGTTCAAAGAAGTGATAAGGCTCTTCACAATGCTCTTTCTTTTTTTATTTCTTCTAACCCCTTCCTCTCTTAAATAAATCAGTCTTAAGCCCATAGGCAAAGATGCATAAGATAAGGGTATATACCCAGCTTGGTGGGAAGTTGCAGTGGCTCAGGATGGGGTGTTGCAGCCTGACCACAGGTGCTACAGTATATCCACAAAACATATCCAGTATTCAACAGCATGAGAACAAAGTCAGAAAAAGGAAGTAAAACAAAAGAGTCAATAGAAACAAACTCTAAGTGGGCCCAGATAAAATATTTAACCAAGACTTCAAAGCAGCTTTTATAAATGTTTAAAGAATAAATGATGACAATGATTCAACAAACAAAAAATATCAAAATATTTACAAAAACCTTTGAAAAAAGAACAAATGAAAATGTTGGAATTGAAAAGAAAAATTGAATAAAAAACTTACTCCATGGGTTCAATAGCAAACTTGAGATGACAGTAAAATTTTATTCAATTTTATTATTGATAGTAATATTCTTTTATCATTGTTCTCTTCTTTAGCAGATAATTAACTTTAAATGTAATATCTGAGAAAAGAGTCATAGATAAGTGGGAAAAAATAGATTCCATCAATGAACTTGAAGATAGGTCAATTAAAAATTATCCAACCTAGCCCTGGCCAGTGTGATTCAGTTGGGTGTTGTTTTGCACACAATAAGATTGTTGGTCAGGGCACATGCCCAGTCGCAGGCTTGATCCCTGGCAGTGTGGGTGTGCTAGAGGCAGCAGATTGATGCTAGGTTCTCACACCAATGTTTTTTTTCCCTCTTTTTCCCTCTTCATTTCTCTCTCTCTCTCTCTCTCTAAATAAATCATCTAATCTAAAGATTTAGAGAGGAAAAAAAATAGAATAAAATGAGCAGAGATGTAGACACCTGCACGACAGTGTCAAACATACTAAGACACATACAATGGGAGTTACAGAAGGAAAGGGAGATTAAATGATAAAACATATTTTTAAGAATGACAAGAATTCTCCAAATTTAGTGAATGGCATTTAATATACTGATCAGAAAAAAAATCAATGAATTTACTCCAAGTAGAATTAGCTTAAAAAGATAAACACCTAAATATATTATAGTCAAATTGTTAAAAACCAAAGCCAAAAAGAAAAAATCTTAAAAGCCACAGAAGAAAAATGAGTCATCACAGAGGGGGAACAACAATAGGATTAATGTTTCCTTCTCAATAGAGATGATGTAGGCCCAAAGGCACTGTGATGATGTATTGCAAGCACAGGAAAAATATGGTTAATTAAGTTGTCTATACTCAGCAAAAGTACACTTTAGGACTGAATGTAAAATGAAAACATTCTTGAAAGTATCAGATCTGTATTACACAAAGTACTGAAAAAAGTTTTTCAGAATGTAAGAAGATGATACCAATGATAACTAAAATCCATAGGAAGAAATGAATACCACAGAAATAATAAATGTGTGGATACAAAAATGATGAGCAAAAGTAGATTTATAGTTATGAGTACACAAAATGGTATATTCTTGTATTATTATTTATTAATTATTATATTATTTATTTGTATTATAACTAGAAACCTATTTTTGCCCACCCTGTATAAAATAAAATATAAATATAGTTCTTTTACTTCTTTCTGTTAATTTCTTTAAATGGCAGAAGATTTCATAGCAATACTTATAATACTCTATCTTGGATATATAATGTATAGATGTTATACATATGAAAATAATAGCACAGAATGAGAGGAGGATGTGGAGTTATACTGGAGCAAAGTTGCTATATTTTACCAGAATTTAGTAAGTACACACTGAAAAATATTGTGTTAAGGTACATATTATAATTCATAAAGTAAACATTGAGAAAATAACTGAAAAATTCAACATAGGGATTAAGATAATGGAATTAAAAGCAAAAGAGAAACTAAACAAAAAGTAATTTAAAACTAAAAAAATGGTATAAATAGAAAATAGATAGGAAAAAAACCTATGAGATATAAAGAAAACAAAAAGCAAGATAGCAGATGTGAAATAAAACATAATAATTATGTCAGATTTGGATGGACTATAATGTCCAATAAAAAGAAAAATTTGTCAGACTGGATAAAAACAGTAAGATTCAACTATATCCTATTTATAAAAGACATATTTCAGGTTCAAAACACAACAATTTGTAATTAATAGGATGGAAAAGATACAGCATGCAAGCAGTAGCCCTATGAGAGCTGAAGTGCCTATATTATTATCAAACAATATATATTTTAAATATTATTAGAGAAGAAGAGGGACATTTCATAATAATAAAAGGCCCAATTTATCGGGAAGCTATGATAGTTAAAATGTATACCTATGAGCTTAACAAGAAAGCCCAAAATATGTTCATAGAAAACTGTCAGAATTCATGAAAGTAGACAATTCAATAATTATAATTGGAAATAACAATACCATACTTACAATATATGAAAAAACAGATATATAGCAAATCAGTCTGGATATGCAATAGTTGAACAATTATATTGACCAATATGATTATGCATATTTATAGAAAATGCCATCCCAAAAGGATATGCATTATCTTCAATGGCATATGAAACATTTTCTGAGAAAGGCCAAATGCTAGATTTTATTATGTTTCAGTCAACATTAAAAAAAAGATTAAAATTATTTAAAGTATGTTCTGTGTCTACAATAGAACTATATTAAAAATAAAAAATCAGAAGTTGTTTGTTATTTCAGCAAATATTTTTGAAACTGAACAAAGTAACTTCTTAATAACTTTTGGATCCCGGAAGAAATCCACAAGGGATCTTAGAAAAACTTTGAACTGATAAAAATGAGAATGTGACATATTGAAATTTGTGGCATGAAGCTAAAGCAATGCTTAGAGGACAATTTATTAGGTCCATTGCCTATATTAGAAAAGATAAAGTATTTCAATATAAATAATATAAGTGCTTACTTTACAAACAGAAAAATAAGAGCAAATCAAACTTTTTTGAATTTTTATAAGAATTGAGTGTATATGGAACACTTACTGGAGTTGAGGATTAGTGTTGATTCCTCAAATGTGTCTACAGCTCATGGACTCCCTTTCTGCCAACAGGGTGACTCAGTCTGAGTGCTTAAAGTCAAAATCCCTGCTCTATATGCAGTTCTGGGAGCTGCCACCAGGATGCTGTGCTTGTCTTTTCTAAACTAAAAAAGTGATAACCAATATCAATTAAAAAATTATAATACAAACTTGCCTTTTTGTTTTTATCTTAAAAGTAAGTTATATTACTTATGTATGGATTTGTTATGGTTTAATTAGGTTTCCTCTATATAAGAAAAATAAATACAAATGTTTCACCATAAATATAATTTTATGAAAGAAGAAATACTTAGAACAATGCCTCCACATGCTATTGGTTAGTCATTTTCTCTTAATGAATCTCTGAAGTTTTCTTTTAAAAAAATATATTTTTATTGATTTCAGAGAGGATGGGAGAGGAAGAGAGGGATAGAAACATCAGTGATGAGAAAGAATCATTGATCAGCTGCCTCCTGCATGCCCCACTCTGGGGATGAAGCCCACAATCCAGGCATGTGTCCTGACCAGGAATCAAAAGATGACTTTCTTGTTCACAGGTCGATGCTCAGCCATTGAGCCATGTTGCCCGGGCTATGAAGTTTTCTGCGAGCTGATGTCAAACTAGGATGTTGTCAAGAACAAGCCATGGCAGGAAAGGAAGGTCTGGCTAGCTATAGAGTGGCTGACAGGTTACATGTTAATAATGAAGTCCAGAAAAGAATGGAAGAGGATGAAGGAAGTAACTAGGCTCACACCTGTCCTCTTAATAGACAAGGAATCAGAGCATTCTAGAAAGGCCTTACATTGCGTAGTGTGTTGGGAAATTTAAAGTAATTCAACAAATGATGGGGAAAAGGGCGATGGCCCAGATTATGAAAAGTTTGATATGGCAAGACAGGCAATTGATTGACATTTGTCTTACAAGTAACGAGAGTCAATAAAGGACTTGCAGCAAGGCAAAAGATATGACTAATTGTATAGAACAATTACTTTTGTGGTGGTGAGGCAGATGGGTTGGAGAAACGGAGGTAGTAAGGCCCGTTAGGAGACGATTGACACACTCCGGTGAGAGATTTGCCAGAGCTAAGGCGGTGTCCATGGGTATGGACTCGGGAGAGGACTGACAAAGGAGATATTTTGGAGGTAAAGTCAGTAGGGCTTGGAGACAATTGGGGATAAAGTGGATGGAGGGGTGAATGATGCACAAAGGATCGGGTAATACACTAGAGACAAGGAGCACAGGAGGAAGAGAAAGTAGAGTGTGGAGTGGGGAAATAATAAGAGATGATTTTTAGGATATAACAAGTTTGAGATATCTATGGAGAATTTATTCAAATACCGTATATGGAATATAGATTTATAACATACTTTATCCTATGTGGATTTTAGGAGGGTGGTCTTGTTGGAAATAAAGATTTGGAATGCTTATCAAGGTTCTAGTTGAAAGCATGGTAATGAATACTCTCTTGCATAAAAGGATGCAAAAAAAAGAGGAGAAGAGTATCCCACATAGTATGAACAATTATGTGTGGGTGATGGAGGAGGTCCAGCCATCACCTATAGTCAGAGAGGCAGAAAGAGCCAGGAGAAGCCTGCACCAGGTAAACCAAAGGAGGTGAAGGCTAATGAGGGAGCGGCCAGCCCTTTAAACCCAGCTGGATGTTAAGATCGGTAGCAGGAAAAGATCCCTGATGTTGGCAGTGGAGTTGATGATGGATGTGGTTGGAGTGGTTCCCATGGAATGGCAGTGTTTGAAGTAAGCAATGCCTCTGGAATTGGTTGGGTAATGAGCAACAGAGATAGCCAGTGCCAATTATTTTTCAAGATACTTGCCTGCTAGGGAAAGGAAGCCACGGGTAGGAACACAGAAAGAAGCACTGTTTCTCTTTCTATTTATTTATTTTTTTCTTGGGGGGGGGGAGGCAGAGAAGGAGCCAGAAAGAACATCTGATGATACAGAAGAGAGCAATTAAAATTAATGGAGAGGAGGCTCAACGTGGCACTATTTGGGGACACACGGGCCCCTGGATGGAGCTCAGGAAAGGTGGGAGATGGGCTTATGATTTGTTCACTAGGACTTTCTGGGAGGACAGTTCAGGAGGGTGGATATGTCATGGTCATGCTGTGTCTGGACTTCAGAAGCCAGCATCTCTGTTCCAGATCCCAAGGTATGCTTGGGAGGACATAGAAGTCACTGATGTACAGTCTCAACATTCTCTGGTCTAGTTCTCACAATGTACGTGGCCTGTGTGCTGTTCTCCCTTTTAGCTATAGTTTTTTTTTTTTTAAGTTAGACTTCAGGGCCCTTAGAAACCTCCCGATGAGTTATTTTCCAGATGAGAAATGTCTGTCTGAACAGCAGTTAGCCCAAGTCCATCTAGCTCATAAGAAAAGGTTAGGACTGGATGCCAAGGGCCCTGTTCTTTCATTTTCTCTGGGTCAGCCTTCCACAGTTACTGTCGCAGCCCTGAGACACTGTGACTGTTTCCCTGATTAGTACTAGTTTTTCTGTACCTGAATCCATTGGTGTGTTGCGTAGGACACAGGCCATCTCTGCTTGCTCTTTCCTCTTTTGTCACAAGACTCTCACACTACTAGTGGGGAAGATAACTTAAAGTTTCTACAGAAAACCTCATGTATCCTATGCTGCTAATATCATTCCCATTTATGTGCTGATGAAATCTGCCAATGATAATAAAAACTATTTAGCATGTACTAAGGCCAGCGCACTTTAGGTAATTCTATGAGTAGGTATAATTATTAAGCTCTCTCTCACTCTTTTTTTTTTTTTTTTACAAATGAGCACATTGAGGCACAGAGACATCAAGCAACTTGGCCAAGGTCACTCAGCAGAGCAGAAAGACTAGATATGAACAAGGCCACCTGGCTCCGCAGCCTACACATGCCATTTTTGTGATTATGGTGTCCAGATGGGATGCTGAAGCAAGAGAAGGTAGTTACTTCTCCTCAGTGTCCCAACAGATCAACGGGGCTTCTTGGCCCAGGCCCTTCCATCTCCCAGTGCCCTATTCCTGACACCCTTGGAAACCCATCCCCTGTTCCTCCTTCATTTCCTGACCTCCTGAACCCTCCTCCAGATGGAAGTCCATTCTGGCAATGCAAGCCTCCTGATGTCTAGTAAATGTTTTTCCAAATCGCTACATTAATAAGGGCCATGTGTTCCTAGAGGATCATTAATTACAGACACATTTTTATTTCCTACTGAAATACAGCCTGTGTTTCTGCTCTATGCCCACTCTTGCCAAAGTGCCCGTGTGTTGATTTTAGCATCTGTCTCCAGCTTTCAGGCAAACAGTTCTTGCATTCCTTACTCGTCACATTTTTATTTCTCCCGGTGTGCGTGTCTTTCCCCGAATGCCAAGAGACTCTAATGCAAACTTGGATGATGTGGAGGTTCCTACCCTTCAACCTTCTCTAATCAGAGCCAATTGCCGCTGTAGCTGGGGACATGCAGGGTGAAGGGGTCGAGGAGGTGACACCCTGCAGATGCCCCCTTCCCTCACAGACCTCCCTGGCAATGAGAGTCCTTGGATTTAGGGTGATTCCAATAATTAGGACATTCTGAGTAAGGTAGGAGGCATGAAGTTTCCTCTCTCTGGGCTTCTGATGGACTCACTGACAAGCCCAGGCTCAGAGCCACATAGGACTGAGGCCAGAAACTGGAAGGAGCCCATCTGCTGGCACCAGGCTCCCTTTCTTGGGCTCAGCTCTGCCCCAAGCACCTCCAGTGTGTAGAGACAGATTTGAAGTGTTCCTACCCCTCTGTACCCCTGCATTGGCCCTATCCATAGAGACTGGCTCCCTGGATTTGCACTCCTCAATCTACTTAGACACTTACTAGAATGCTTGTCTCCCTCTACTTCACTGGTTTGCAACCATGGCTGCATTTTAGAATCACCTGGGGGGAGTGGGGTTAAAAACTCTGATGCCTACATCACCCCCAAAGACCGATTCAAAATTGGTCTCAGTGGTTGTTAGAACTTCCTGGGTGATTGCAATATGCAGCCAAGTTTGAGAAGCTGTTCTAGTCCTTGCTGCTCAGAGTGGAATTCCATGGACCAACGGTGTGGGCAGCCCAAGGACTTATTAGGAATGTAGACTCTCAGGCCCCACCCAGACCCACTGGGTGAGAATCATCTACATTTTAACAAGATCTCTTGGGAGTACAAAAAAATTACTTAGAGAGCTTGTAGAATATAAAATGCAATTTGGCCCAAGACCTCAGTTAGTTCTGACACAGGAGCTCCTAGGCCACACCTTGGGAAACTCTGCCTTTAGGGCTTGGGGCTTGGCCTGATGACCCTGTGACTGGGCCTTGTTAAGAGAGGAGCAGCCTGTGGGTCGGGTCTGGAGGCCTGTCTGGCTGCCTCCTGCATCTGAGCCTCTTGCCTGTCCCCAAGCAGGACGAGCTCCCTGGCCCTGCTGATCTGTCCTCCGCCCACAGTGCTCGGCCATTCCCTGACATGCCAAGATCTGCAGTTAAGAGCTATATATTCTTAAACTGAGGCATAATGCATATAAAATTCATCATTTCAAATACATAGTTCAGTGGTTTTCAGCATATTTACTAAGTTTTGCAACCATTACTGCTATCTAATTTCATAAAATTTCTATCACCCCAGAAAGAATGGTTTCATTAGCAGTCAGTCCCAACTCCCTCTCCTTGCTCAGGCCCCAGCAGCCACTCATCCCCTCCCTCTGTGCGTGGATTTGTCTATTATGGGTTTTTGTATGAATGGAATCATGCTAAGTGGGCCTTCTCCGTCTGCCTTCCTTCACTTAGCAAATGTTACAAGGTTTGTCCCTTTGTTGCATATAGCAGGTCTGGATTTTTGCATTCCCTGACTAACGCCCAGGGACACAATTGGCCTTGCATGGTCCTCAGGAAAGCTCCTTCCTCACATCTTTATCTGACCTTGACTTCCTAGCCCATTAGCTAAAGTTTAATCCATCCACAAGCCTCCACAGCAGCAGTGGTGGCTGCAGGCTGGGTGCCTCCAGAGGTCACTGGAACAAAGGGGGTCCTTCCAACTCATGTGATCTAATCTTCTTACTTCCTAGATGAGAAACTGGGGCTCAGGGGACTTTCCTGCACATTAGCACATTCTCCAGAGCACTGTGGAGCTCCCCAGTAGCTGAGGGAATGGGGGAGGGGATGAAGAGGAAGGACAAGAGAGTGGAGGAATGGAGCAGGGCTCCCAGGGGGCAGCCATGCCAGCATCTGAGGAGAGAAACACAAGCTTGATGCTGAAATTCATATCTGGGGGTTTTCAAGTTTTCCAAAGATAGGCAGAAGAGGCACATTTATTGAGAGATGATAAATTCCCTCTTTGGATTTATTAGAACTTGTATAGAGTTGGATCATAGATTTTTTTTTTTTTTGCAAAAGTCCTTAAAATTTTATGTCCCATCATAATGATAGATAAATTCAAGCAGTTTAAATAATCCTTTACTAAAGGATCCTTCCAGCCACCTGTTCCAAGACCCTGCTCCTCCAGCCAGGCCAGGCCTTTGCCAGGGGCAGGGTCGGGGGAGGCATCTGCAGGCCCCTGGAAAGCACATCTGAGGGGACGAAGCCCCTAGAATGGTAAAGAGTTGCTTTAAGTGAACATTCAGGAGCTAAGCATAATGAAGATACAGGGCAAAAAGTCTAGGAGTACATATTCAGATTAAACTTTTTTTTTTAATTGAATGCCTACAGTGTGGTAGATCCTTTAATATTTGGGTATCCAATTTACTGTTCTGCAAAGTGCATTTCCTTATATAAATTTCCTGTCTCTCACCTCTAAGTCATCCTGCTGGCCTCCTTGCTGGTCCTTAGCACAGCAAGCACTCTTCTTCCTCAGGGCCTTTGCACTTTCTACTGGGAAGGTTCCTTTCTCAAAAATAATTTATTTGTGGCTTACTTCCTTTTGTTTAAATATCACTTACCTAGAGAGACCTTCTCTATTCATCCTATCAAAAATAACCCTCTATTACTCTTTTCTCTCTTATCTTGCTTTACAACTCAATCGTAACTCAGAGAATCTAATGAAAAAAATAATGACTAAAAGAATTAAAAAAGCAGATATATGGATGGCAGATAAGCACATGAAAGGGTACTCAGCACATGTTGCTAAGGAAATGCCAATTCAAAGCACACGAAGTTAGTGCCAAGATGGCTCAGATTTGGAGAAAACTAACCTTACCTGATGAGAATAAAGATAGGGGTGAACCAGAACTCTCGTGCACTGATATGACCCCATTTGGAAAACAGTTTAAAAAGTTAAAGATACACCTACTATATGGCCCAACCATTCCACTTCCTTGGTGTATACCCTGAGAAATAAAAGCATCTATCCCTAAAAAACCTGCACTCAGATGTACACAGCAGCCTATTTGTTACAGCCCGAGAAGGAAAACAAAACACCCAAATGTCCACAAACAAGTGAATTGGTAGATAAGTCATGTTACATCATCCATCCAATGGAATACTACTCAGCAAAGAAAGAAAGTGAATTATTGATGCACAAAATGATGGTAAATCTCAAACAATTATGCTAAATTATAGAAGCCAGAAAAAATAATTTTATATTACATAGTATATATTAAAACTCCAAAAAAATGCAAAAATAATCCACAGTGACAGAAAACAGATTAATGATGGCCTGTAGTCATGATGGGCAGAAAGAGTGGGAGGAAGGGATTATGAAGGGAATGAGGAAACCTCTGGAGGTGACAGATGTATTCATTATCATGATTGTGGTGATAGTTTCATGGGCATGTAAAGAGAGTATCAAATTTAAATATGGGCAGTTATTATATGGTAGTTATACTTCGAGAAAATTATAAAATAAACTAAGTTTCTATCTCTGGGTGAAAGAATGGAAGCCCCAGATCGTGGGGCAGGAGGTCTGGTATCTGGAATGACAGCACCTGCCAGGTGTTTCCTGTCTGGAGAGATTTCTAGGAGCCAAAGCCTTCAAATCATGGTGATAAAAGAAGGATAAAGATGTTTTGTTCTCCATCTGTTTGTTAGCATAGGTATTAAAGAGAGGAGGCAAAGGGAATCAGACATTATTGAGCCTAATGCGCTGGAGAGCTGAATGGGAAACTGAATCTGCTTGATTCACCAGGAAATTACAGCTTCACACACTCCCCAGGAACCGCAGGTCCATTCCCTGCTGACCAGGGAAGGAATAGAACAGTGAAGGGGAAGGTAAGCCCATGAGCAATAGGAGCTAAAATAAAATCCATAGAGGCCTGTCTGTCTAACCTGGGAAAGAAATCAATTGGCTAGGGGATGGACCTGTCAGAAGTCCATAAAAACTTGGGATGTGGATTGGTTATCCTGGAAAAGTTCCTGGTTCTTTTCAGACTCAAGACAATATAATCCCAGGGAACACACACAGCCATGCAGGTATAGAGGCCACCTGGGGCCCTCAGCAGACTGTGCAGCCTCCAAAGGACTAAGCTTTATTATGAATCAGAAACTCTGGACACTGGTCTTTGTTTTGGCTTTGATGGAGATTGAACATTGGAAACATAGGGATAGATTTCCACCCAAATAAATCTTGCTACACTACAGTCTCCAATGGATGGATTTGTGGAATGTTTTCCTTACCACCCTGTGAAAGAACATGATTTCCACTGTCAGCTTGTTGGCTTCTCCCTCCACAGGCTTCACCATGCTCTATCCTTTCTCTTGAGTCAGAATTATCTTGTTGATTTTAAGCCCTTTTCTTCATTCATCTTAGACTACTGATCACAGCTGAGACTTGATGAGCTCTATATGTGCCTCCATGTCCATCCAGATCATTGTGCTGAAGTCTCTGACTATAGTCACAGATTTATCTCCTTCTTCATATGGTTCCACAACTTCATGCATTGAAGTTGCTTTTAGATGCATAAAAATAATTTTGAGTGCTCTTTACAAACTGACCCTTTCATCAAAATGAATTGACATTCTGTATGCCCGGTAACATTTGCTCTGAAGTTGGCTTTGTCTGATATTGGTATAGTCACTCCCTTCCAGCTTTCTTTTGCTAGATATTTGCATAGTATTTTTATCTCCACACATTTTTACTTTTAAACTAATGTGGTGTTATATTTAGAATAGATCTCTTGTAGGTAGCATCATGTAGTTGTCTTGCTTGTTTATGTAGTCTGGTAATTTGCCTTTTAATTAGAATATTTGTATCCTTTACATTTAATTCAATTATTGATGACTATGTTTGAATATCTTGACATTTGTTTTCTACTTATCCCATCCTTTCTTTGTTATCCCTTTCTTCCTCTTTCTTTTGAATTAATTTCTATTACTCCATTTTGTCTTCTTTATTGACTTATTAGCTATATACTCCCCTTTTTAGTAATTACATTAGTGTTATAGTGTACATCTTCAAATTTCGTAATGTATTGTCAAGCAATATAGTACATGAATCTTTTAACAGTTGATTACAATTTCCCCTTTCTGGCCTTTGTACTCTCATTGTCTTATATCTACTTTTACATATATCATAAAATTGTAATACTATGTTATGATGCTTGATTCAAATAGTTTATCTTTAAAAGAGATATATAAAATAAAGATAAAAGTATTTCATTTTTATCTATGTATTGACTATATCTGATGTTCTTCCTTCAACTGTGTAGATTTCTGATGGCATCATTGAAACTGCAAATATTTCATTTAGTTTCTGTTGATTAGCTATTGGGAGCAGCCCACCTGAGTGGTTCTGACTCAGGATCTCTCTTGAGATTGTAGTCAGGTTGTTGACCATGGCTGTGGTCATCTGAAAGTGCTCCCAAACTCATTCATGTGATTTTTTTTTAATTCTCACCTGAAGATGTATTTTTCTATGATTTTATAGAGAGATAAAAGGAGGGGGAGAGAGAGAAATATCAATGTGAGAGAAAAACGTTGATTCTTTGTCTCCTCTGTGCTCTCCAACTAGGGATTGAATCTGCAACCTGGGTATGTGTCCTGATCAGGAATCGAACCACAGTCCTTCAGTGCACAGGATGATGTTCTAACTTACTGAACCATGCTGGCCAGGGCTCATCTATGTGATTTTTTACAAAAAAATATTTTTATTGATTTTTTACAGAGAGAAAAGGAGAAGAATAGAGTTAGAAACATCCATGAGAGAGAAACACCTATCAGCTGCCTCCTGCACACCCCCTACCGGGGATGTGCCTGCAACCCAGGTACCTGCCCCTGACTGGAATAGAACCCAGGGTTTTTCTGTCCACAGGCCAATGCTTTATCCACTGAGCCACACTGGCCAGGGCTCACCTATGTGATTTTTGGCAGAAGCCTCCATTTCTCATTATGTGGGCTTTCCTTCAGAACTGATCACATTCCATGGCACCTAAATTCTCCGAGAGCAAGTGATTAGAGAGTGATAGAGAGATCAAGATTGAGAGAAAGCGAGTGAGACTTGGGAAAAGGTGGGAAGAGACTCCACAGAGGTGTAAATCCAGAGGGTGGTGGTCACTTTGAGTCACCTCAAGTCTGTCAAGGCTGTCCACGACATTGTGGTCTCCCTGGATCCCAGTTTTGTCTCCTCAGTTCTGGGAGACAACTAGCTCTTTCTGGGCTCCCCTTCTCTACTCTGCCACCTGGAAGGTGGGCAATCACAGACCCCCACCCCCGCAGGTACTCCCTTTCTCAGGGATTGTTGTCCTTGCTACCCAACATCCAGTGTCTGAGAACCATTGTTTTATAAAGGTTTTCTGTTTTTGGTTTGTTTGCTTCAGGAGGGAAGGTAATTCTGGTTCATTTTACTCTATGTTTTCTGGAAGTGGAAATCTTGACATTCTTAATAACAGCCTTAATTTAATCTGAGAGCAAATGTTTTATAGAACAGAGATGAAGTAGATGGGGGTCCTGGAGGGTCTGTGGAAGCTGTGGAGGAGAGAGGGTTAGTTGAAGCCATGGGAAGGAAAGAGCAGGGTGAGGAGCACAATGAAAAATTAGAATATGAATTGGAAATGGTACAATTTATCAAAGGCCCACATCAGTGATTTTACCCCCCACGGTGTCCCTTTCACAGGGTTTTCCTCAGCTTTGACAGATTTTATGTATAATCTTGCAGATTTCTCTAAGTGACTCAGAGACTCAGGTGAGTCCTGCTTCGGGTTGGGAGGTGGGGTGTCAAGAGATTGCAAGCAGGATAGGACTCAAATGGACACCAAAGTGTTCATGGATGATGACAGGAACTTCCCAACTAAGGAACCTGATCACCACTGTCCTTGGCATGCAGCTGCCTTTGCTGACTTCAACAGTGTCAGGTTACTCATCCATTCTTAATTTTCTATATTTATTGAGCATTTACTATATGCTGGGAACTGGGAGTCAGGAATGAGCAAAACATGCACACCTCCTAGAGTTTAGATGCTGGCAGGGGAGAGAGAGACTAAAACACTAACCCCCTTTTACTTTACTGCAGTTGTGTAACTGCCAAGAAGAGGCCCTGGATGCCAGGCAAGAGTATGTCAGAGGAACCCGATGTGGGAGGGAGGATGTGAAGAGATGAGTGTCCAATTTGTTGTGAGCTTCCCTGCTAGTTCCTCAATGGCCCGCCTCCCTCCACCATAGTCTCTGGTATTTTTGGAGGGGTTCCTGCATCCAGGCACTGGCACAAGTCATCACCACCATGGCTCCTGGGCACCAGGTGCTGCCCAGCTGAATCCAGTCACTCTGCAGAGCCCATTTTCCAGGTAGTCAATATGCATAGGGTTAAAGCACACATGGATTTTTTATTTACGGCTTCCTGGAAGCCTAGAGTCATCTGGTTTTCTCTGTAAATATAAAACCCATTGCTGCTTCCCAATCCCAAGTTTTATCAGCAGAACTTGGGTTTCTTACCCCCTCTTATATAATAAAGAGGGAATATGTAAATTGACTGTTACACCCTCACAAGATGGCTGCCTAAGCTTGTAGAGGAGTTAGTGAGAGATGACCAAATGACTGGACAGCAGGCTGAGTGGGGTGACCTGGCCAGCAGGTGAGGGGGAGCTGTGAGGGGTAACCAGACCAATAGTGGGGGGAAATTGGAGGTGACCAGGCCAACAGAAGTGGCAATTGGGGGTGACCAGGCTGGCAATAGGTTGTATTTGGGGGTGACCAGGCCAGCAGGGAGGCAGTTGGGGTCAACCAGGCTGGCAAGAAGGGCAGTAAGAGGTGGCCAGGCTGGTGTTGGGGGGCAGTTAGGGATGACCAGGCAGGCAGGCAGGTTAGTGATTAGGAGCCAGCAGTCCAGGATTATGAGAGTGATGTCCAACCATTGGTTTAGGCCTGATCCCCAGGACTGGGCCTAAACTAGCAGTCAGACATCCAGTGAGGGGTCCCAGATTTGAGAGTGTGCAGGCTGGGTTGATGGGGAACCCCTTCCTCCTTCACCTTCCCTCCCCCTCCCCCCCCCCCCCCCCCCCGCCGCCCCATACACGAATTTTATTCACTGGGCCTCTACTTTCCTTACATTAGACATTTGTTCCTATAGAGAGAATCAAGCCAAATTGCCCTAGGGATATGCTTGAGCATTGTGTGTCTATGTGTGTCTGTGGCTATGTGGCTGTGTGTCTTTGTATGTGGGTTTGTATGTGAGTGTCTGTGTATATGGCTATGTGTGCCTGTGACTCTGTACAAGGCTTTGAGTTTCTGTGTATATGTGTGTGTGTGTGCTCCTGTGTGTGTGTGTGTGTGCATGCATTATGTAGACTACCCTGATGTGGCCCTTTGGAGGCAGGTTTTGGGTGTGGATGTTTGGACGCAGTTACAGAGTTTATTTTCGGTTTTCACTTGTCCTGTTCCTCTCCCTTCCCTGACATTGCATGCCCTCCTTTGCATGTATGGGCCCTTCCTCATCCTGCTCCCAGGTATCTGGCTTACTTTGTCTGCTTCAACTTTGGTCATTCTTTGCTATCACTTCGATTCAATGATCCTCTTCTTTCCTACTCCTGGTGGGTTGCCGGTACTGTGTCTGTCCCTTTCTCATGGGAACCAGTCCCATTGGCCACATCCATTCCCTCTGATTTTAGCATCCATATTTGCCAACCCAAAGGAATTCATGCACTTCTGCATGCATGCCTGCACTCAGTGCTTTTCCCATCTTGGGACTGAGCACCAACATTATTCAAGTTCCTCGGACTCAGTCCTGGTTTATCTCTCCCATCAGATAACTGACAGGAGTCCTTTCCATGACCATAGTCAGACAGCACAGAACCACCCTGCACTCATCAGACAGCACAGGATGCTGAATGAAGTGTAGGGCAGAGAATAATGAACATTCTTTAAGCGCCAAAATGAGCTTTGTGCATTTTAATTCTTGTAAACCAAAAGCCATTCTGTGGGGTAGGAGTAAGGATTATTTGCAGATGAGGAACAAAGACTGAAGAGGGTCGGGAACTTGCCTAAATTTAACAGCTAGAAAATAGCAGAGCTGAGCTTGGAACCATGCAGTCAGATTGCAGACCCTACACATCCAGTGGCACTTAGTTCACAGGAAGTTGTGGCTTCCTGAGAAGAGTCGTCAGATCCTGGGAAGGGGCAAAGAGAAGGAAAGCAGCACTTGCCCAAATCTCTTTGAGGAGAGGTGGGGAAGCCTGTGCCCGGTGCAGGGGAGTGTTGGGAGGTCCTGGGAGTCTGGAAAGAGCACAGGATTTGCATCTAGACATACCAACTCAGATGCCAGCTTGGTTCTGGCCAGTTGTGAGCCCCGGGTCAAGTTGTATGCTTTCTTGGAGTGGAACCTGCATGTGGGGCCACAAGCTAGGTACCTGAAAAAATAGCACATCCTAAGTACCCAGTGAGGGTCTCTGACTACATAGAGAAATGGAGGAGGTGTCTGCAGTGTGTCAGGGCAGTGGGCACATCTCCCACACTGGTGACATTAAGATTGAACAGTGTGTGACTTTTCTGACTTTCACACCTTTCTTTGTGCCTTGTGGGAAGAAACACCCCTCTGCTCAGATTTAGAAAACCTGTACCCATCCCAGCCCCTCCCAGTGGAGGTGGGGGTGGGCCCAGTGGGTTTGAATCACTTCATCAGGGCTCTTGAATCCCTCAGACCTCCCAAATCACACAATAGAATCAGGTCTGGCCTGAGAATCAGCATTCTACCCAGACACCCAAGTAGTTCTCATGCAGATTGAGTCTGAAGGCCCACCATGCTCCTTTCACAAGGGTACACCTCATCTTGAGGTGGGGATTCCCAGCTGCCTTCTCTTCAAGGAGGCTCCTGGACCTGACACTGGGAGCTGTACCCTGTTTCAGGCGCTAGAGGAGGAAGGGGCCAGGTTCACTGCACCATCCTCTGAGCTGGGACCACCTCGGCTGGCCAGGACACCCGCTCTGGATGACCACCACCGCTCTGAAGACTGCCTGGGATGGGCACTGGCCTGGGCTTGGTGCTTGCCTGCAGCCCAAGGACCCACAGGGAGGATCTGGTGAGACCTTTCGCCACCTCCTCTCTGGTCCTCTCACTCTCTGCAACCAGGACTGCAGGAGAGAGGCAGGAGCAGCATTCGCATTGCCATGCTCCTGGAGTGCTGAGTGCTCTGTGTGGAGGGCTCAGAGGTGGTTCAGGATCCAGAATGATTTCCTCTGTGCTGGGGTGGGACCAGCCCACTCCATGAACGAAATCTATAGCACTGAGAAGTGGCAGCGGATTGGCAAGGCTTGGAAAACCTCATGCCTGACGCACTCCTGTGACTATATATCAAAGGGAAAACAAATCTATTGACTAATTCCTCTCACAAAAACATCCACCAATGACAGCTGTTGAAACCACCTGTTGTGAAAAAAGGTGACAGATGATGTGATTTTCACTGTCATAGGTATAGTGTGCCCTACCCAGGCTCAACTTCTGCAGCCTCTTAGCTTGAGTGTGGGAGGGCGCAGCATGCTGAGGACGTGCTGTGGGGAAGGAGGGTAATACCTCCCATCTGACTTCGTAGGGTTCCCTCTCATCAAGGGCTCCATATGACCCTCCTGGCCACCCCTCCATGAAGGATCAGCTTCAAACTGATGCAAGTTTATTGAGCCTGTTAGAAGTCTGTGCTCTGGACCGAGGGCTTTTGACAAGCCTGAGTCCCGTTCCGTCCAGGGGCACTGCTGCTGCCACAGGGCCTGCTCCTTCCTTCCCAGGGGCCACATAGCTCTTCCGAGGGGTTTAGGCCTGCAGACCTTTGTGTCTCCTAAGTGTCAACACAGCAGCTCTCCATCAGGGAGTGTCTGCTATGGCTTGGAGAAGAGCTGTGTTTCTGTCTGAACATGCCCACTCCTGCTCCATGGAGGTCAATATGTAAACCTTCAGACCAGCCCATACTCTCATGGTTCTGTTAGGCTGTTATCCCTCCTAACACATGGGAAAGCTGAACCCATCAGGGTTCGAGCCGCCCACACAGGCAGTGATACCAGCGGCCTTGTCCCAGGCCCACATCCATTCCTGAAAGACTGTGGGCTTCCAAGCTTAGGCAACATCAGTGTTACCTGGACACTGAGATGCAGATTCCCAAACTCCTATTCCAAGTAGTTGTGATGTTGCCAGGTTAAGAACATCTATCATTAGCCAAAGGGCCTTCTGGCAAAAGCTGGCTCTGCTATGTCTGTGCCTGGATCCCTGACTGACCAGCACACAGGACACAGTCACTGTCACTGGTGCTGTTGCCCTGGTTATGCAGAACAAACTCCTCTCCCAGAGCTCTCACCACTGATACAGGAGCAGGGGAAACCAGAGGCCCTTCCACTGGCCAGACTCTGAGAAGGGAAGGAGTACGGCAGGAGGGTGTGAAGGACAGTGTGTGTCAGAAAATGGGCTTGATTTGCCTATTGGACAAGTGTAGCCACAAGCAGTGTTTCCAGGTGTTGCATTCTCCTGATGTCAGGAGGGGCTGTGACCCTCAAGGAGCCTAAAAAAGCCCCTCCCCTCTGGCCTGGAGCACACACTTGCTGGGGGAGCACAGACAGTGCTGCTGATGACGGCAGACTCCCGGATCATCCGATTGCAGTAATTGTTTGCTTGATGTTTTGCATTTTGGCTGCACACACCTGTCAGAGGCAGCCACCCACTCAATCTCTCTCAGGAAGCCTCTCATTCTCCCACCGCCTCTCATGCATGTGTGTTCACACATACACACAAACACACATGGCTACCCACCCAGCATGGCCCACTCTCTGTTGTGCATTCACAAGGCAAAAATAGCCACAGACGTTCAGGAATGAGTCTGAGCGGACTGTCAGTTGCTCTCCTCCCACAGCTAAAAGCCACCCACCTTTCCTGGTTTCCTTAGAAGGCCCAGCTCAGAGGTTGACTGGGGTAGAAGAGGAGGGTATAATGGGCTCCTGCTTCCTTTTCTGCTGCATGCCGCCTGAAACTTCAGGGCACATAGGATCAGGAGCTGGTAGAGGATGGACTATTTTCGAACTGTGTTCTGAGAAGGGAGGCCAAGATGAGATGGTGGGGTGAGGGTAAATCAACTCTGTGCGAGGTTGAGGTAGAGTATAGAGGCCACCCACAAAGCATGGTCCTGCGTTGAACCTGGATTCAAAGAGGTCAGAGCTGGCTTAGCTGCACCCCTGTCTGCCCAGGAGAGTTTAGCAATGCCTCCTTCCAGTCACCATAAGCTTATTGTTTAGTTTTAATTTTATTTTTTTGAAATGAAGATACTGTAACATTGAGTGTTTTAGGGGTGTGCAGTTCTATGAGTTTTAACATATAACTATGTGAGTGTTGGCATCACCAAGATGGTGACAGAACAGTTCCATCCCCACTGGTTCATCTCTCTACCATTCTGTCTTTGATCTTGTCATACAAATGGATCAAATCACACAGGATGTAACCTTTTGAGACTAGTTTCTTTCATTCAGCATAATGCCTTTGCTATTCACTCTAGGTGTCTCATGTATCAATGATTTGTTCTTTTTATTGTTGATACTGCTCCATTGTGTAGATATACCATAATTTATTTAACAACTCATTCATTGATGGATATTGAGTTGATTCTGTATTTGATCATTATGAATGGAGTTTCTATAAAGACTCATGTGTGATTTTTGTGTGAACCTACATTTTTATTTCTCTAGGGTCAATTTCTCTAGAGGTCTCCAATGCTTTCTTCTAAAAGCTTCATGATTTCATTTTTTATGTTTAAATTTATGATATGTTTTGAGTTAATTTTTGTATAATGGTGTGATGCTTAGGTTGAAGGTTATTATTATTATTTTGCAGAAAGATTTCTAATTGTTTTAGTGCCATTTGTTGAAAAGACAATTCTTTCTTCATTGAATAGCTTTTGCATCATGAAAAATCAATTGTCCATATTTGTTAATTCTGTGTTCTGGATTCTCCATTGGATTTCATTGATCTATGTATCTATCCCTCATCAATATCACACTATCTTGAATACTGTGGCTGTACAGTAAGTAATAAAATTGTGTAGTTTGATTTGTATAATTTTATTCTTTTCTTTCCAAATTGTTTTAGCCATTCTAATTTCTTATAAGTTTTAGAATTAACTTCATTCTATAAAATAGCTACACAATTTTTTCAGAGTATTTTAATAGAATTATATTAAATCTATATATCAATTTGGGAAGAATCAGCATCTTTATTATGCTAAATCTTCCAATTCATGAACAGAATGGAATAATCATTTGTTTAGGTCATCTTTCATTTCTTCAACCAGAATTTTATAATTTTTTCGCACCAGATTGAATATATGTTATATATTTTGTTTTTATTCTTTTAAATCTTTATTGTTGTAAGTATTATATATGTTTTCCCCCATTACTCTTTCTTGCCCACCTTCACCCCTGCCCTAGGCCATCACACCCTTCTGTATGTGTTGGTTGATCTCTTCCCGCCCACCCACTCCATGCTTTCCCTCATTATATTTATACCAGAGTATTTCATTCTTTTGGAACTACTCTAAATAGAATTGTTTTGGTTTCAAATCGTATATTATTATTAGTATATAGAAATACAATAAATGTTTGTGTGTTGACTTTGTGTTCTATCATCTTACTAAACTCTAATATTAGTTCTAAGAGACTTGTTGGTATTATTATCATAGTTGCCTTAGATTTTCTACAGACAATCTTGTTATCTGGAAATAGGAGCAGTTTTAGTCCTTTACTTTTTTTTTTATCTTTATGCTTGAACTTTATTTTTCTCCCTTTATTACATTTGTGAGGACTAGCATACTGAGTAAGAATGGTGACAGAAGGTGTCATTTCTTTTCCTGATTTTGGAGAAAGAATATTTTACCAGTAAACATTATGTTGTAGGATTTTTTTAAAAAATATATTTTATTGATTTTGTACAGAGAGGAAGAGAGAGGGATAGAAAGTCAGAAACATCGATGAGATAGAGACATCGATCAGTTGCCTCTTGTGGGATGTGCCCGCAACCAAGGTACATGCCCTTGACCGGAATCGAACCTGGGACCTTTCAGTCCGCAGACCGATGCTCTGTCCACTGAGCCAAACTGGCTTCGGCTGTTGTAGGATTTTTATAGATGCCCTTTATCAGGCTGAAGGGAGTTCCCTTCTATTCTTGATTGAGAATTTTTGTCATAAACACATGCTAAAGTTTTCAAATTATTTTTATGTATCAATTGATATGATTACATGGCTTTTCTCCTTTAGATGGATTATATGATGTATTAGAGTGATTGATTCTCAAATAACGAACTAGCCTTGGATTTCTGAGAGAGATCCCACTTGGTCAAAGTGTATTATTCTTTTTATATATTGATGGATTTTACTTATTAACTAGAAGCCTGATGCACAAAAATCATGCAAGAATAGGCCTTCTTTCCCCCAGATGCTGGCACTGACTTCCCTCTGGCACTCAGGATCTGGGCTTCTCTCTGGCTCCAGTTTCATCCAGAATGATGTCTGGAAGGACATCAGGTCTAATTATCATATTACCCTTTTATTATTATATATTATTTTGTTGATGGTTTTTGGTGTCAACATTCATGAGGAATATTGATCTATAATTTTAAAAATGTTTTTATTGATTTCAAAGAGGAAGGGAGAGGGGGAGAAGGGGAGAGAGAGATAGAAGGGATAGTGCTGGTAGAGAATCATTGATTAGCTACTTCCAGCATGCCCCCTACTGGAGATTGAGCCTGTAACCTGGACATGTGCCCTGACTTGGAATCAAATTGTGACCTCCTGGTTCAAACACATGCCAGTTAGGATATAACTTTTTATAATATTTTAATTTTGGTACTAGGATAATGGTGAACACATAAAGAAAGTTTTGAAGTGTCTCCTTCCCTTTTATTTTCTGGAAGAATTTGGTAGACTTTGTCAATGAAACCATCTAAGTTTGGAATTTTCTATTTGAGGAGGTTTTTAGACTATGAGTTAAGTTTCTTTAATACTTATAACACTTTTTAGATCATCTACCTCATGGGGGTGAATTTTGGTAGTTTGTGGTTTTTGAGAAATTAGCGCATTTCATTCAAGTTGTCACTTTGGTATCCAGAGTTGTGATGGTAGGCACTTACTGTCCTTTATTGAGAAGAGGCTGATGTTAGCAATATATGTTTTATTGATTTGATACTTTTCTTCTTTTCTAATGAAAGCACTTAATGCTAAAAAATTATGTCTTTTCTAAGCACTACTTTAGCTACATCTTGCACATTTTGATAGATTATGCTTTTATGTATATAAGTTTAATCCAAACTATATTAAATATCCTTTGAGACTTCTTTGGCTCATGGATTATTTAGAAGCATATTGGGAAATTTCTGAGTGTCTGATAACTTTAGTATTATTTTTCTGTTATTTATTTTCAGTTTAATGTTATTATGTTAAGATAATTAAGTTTGTATGTAATCAATGATTTTAATTTGTAAAAGTTTGTTTTATGATTCAGAATATGGTCCACCTTGCTGAATATTTCATGTGTATTAGAAAAGAATATAGATGTCAATTGGATTCCATTGGTTCATGGTCTGTTTAGTTCTTCTGTATCATTGCTAACATTTTATTAAACCATTGTAATTTTCTTTGCTCTGAAGTCTGATGCTAAAATAGCCACTGCATCTTTTTTTAAAAATTAATATACTATAGGCCTGGTGCATAAATTCGTGCACAGGTGGGATCCCTTGGGGTGGCTTGTGGGGATCAGGCTGAAACTAGCAATCCAATGCCACTTGTTGCTCCTGCCTGCTACTCACATTCATCCTGGCCCCACTGTACCTGCCACAGGCTTGTGCCCAGCCAGTCCTGATAGGGAGAGACTCATACGGCAGCAGTAGTGCTCACCAGCCATGAGCCCTGCATCTGGCACCAGTCTCAAGTAGGGTGAGAGGAGGAATGTGATTGGCCCTCCAGGCAGGTGGTGGGATACCCTTGCTGGCTGGGATTTAGATCTGTCCCACTGATGTCACCATTTGTCAGGAACCACCTGGCAGATGCTTTTATTTAATTTCTTCCTTGCAGAGCGTCTAGGGAGGGGAAGCAGCCGTAGTGACCAAGGCCAACTTCTAAGAGGTCTAAAATGCTGTTGAGATTGTTCCAGCAGTGCTGGTCTATAAGTGCCTGGCCGGTTCTCCAGAGATTGGACCTGCGGGACTACTGAGGGAGTGAATGGCTGCCACTGGGCTGGTGGACAGTCAGAGTGAGTGGTTAGTTGAGTGGCATTCCTGCTGGGAGTGTAGTGACTACTAGGGGGAAGCTCCTGTGCTGAGCATTTGCCCCCTGGTGGTCAGTGCACACCATAGCGACTGGTCGACCAGTCGTTGGGTTATTCAGTTGTTGGGTAGTTCTGTTCCCATTGCTTTACTTTAATTTTCTCATATAATTGTACTAGAGACCTGGTGCACAGATTTGTGCATCAATGGAGTCCCTCAGCTTGTCCTGTGGGGATTGGGCCAAAACCAGCCTGGTACATGGATTTTTGCACTGGTGGGCTCCTTCAAAGATCAGGTCAAAACCAGCAGTGCGACATCCCTTGAGGGGTCCTAGATTCTAAGAGGGCACTGGCCAGGCAGAGGGACCCTACTGGTTCACGAGTCTGTGCACTGGGCCTCTAGCATATAAGATCTTTGGTTAATCTCTTCCTGCCCTCCCCCCATTCCCTTCTTTCCTCTAAGATTCATCAATCTTTTCCATGTTTCCATGCCTATGTGATGAGCGTCTGCACCCTGGTGGTCAGTGTGCATAATAGTGAATGGTCAAACAGTCGAACAGTAATTAGGCTTTTACATATATAAATTTAAAGTAAATTTCTTTTAAATAACACATAATTAGGGCATACTTTAAATCTATTCTAGCAATATCTGTCTTCTAATTTATAGGCTTAGACCCATTATACTTAATGTAATTATTGCTATATTTAGACCTAAGACTATGGTATTATTTTTTTCTGTTTGTTATCTCTATTTTTATTCATTTGACTCTTCTTTCTTATTTTCTTTCAGATTATTTAAACTGGATTTATTCACATGAGCTTATACTTTTTAGATATTTCAGCATTGTTTATATTTTAACAACTATGTTAGAATGTCCTTGAAGTCAGAGATTGATTGTTTTTACTATATTTCTGTTTGTTCTTTACCCTCTATCATTGCCAAACTAGGACAATACATTTTATGTAGTGGCTGCTCAGTAGCTTTTCATTAAAGTAAGTCAATGGATATTGAGTGATTTGAATTTATGTTTGATATTTGTGATATTTCATGCTCAGAGCATTTTTTGCCTCATCTAGAGGGGCTAGAATAATTTCCTTTCCCTTCAGATATATGGGTTACCTGGATTGGTATTTTGGATTTATATTTAACCACATCGGTGGATATATACATTGGAGAAGATAGTGTTTCATTTATCCCTTAAAAAAGTGTCTTCATGAAAAAATTTAGGAGTTAGTTTGTCCTTGGTGTGTTATACCAATATCAACTTATGAAGGGTTTTAGTAATGTCATACAAAAGCCTCTATCTAGTCAGTCAGACTTGTCTATAATGGGCTGAAGATATTAACATGTTGAAAAGAAGGCATTAATCAGAAAGGGCAGGTGTAAAGTGGAAGTTCAGGAAAAGGAGAGTCACAGAGGAAGACTAGGAGTGCTTATCAGAGTCTTGTCCACCATACCTAGAGATAGGTGATTCAGGTATGTGCATGAGGCTGCTTCCATTAAATGCTAAGTTCTCTCACCTCTCCTCATTCTAGTTCTGGGATCATCAAGAAGACTTATAAGCAATTTCCTCTGAGTTATGTAAACAAAAGCTGAAGGATAACAATGGAAAATTAAACACATGCATTTATGTTTGCCTTCTACTGAAACTCTATTGAATTCATAGTAAAGGGATTTTTCAAAAGGTGCAAACCCCAAAGCAAAGTGAAATGAGACGAGGAAATAATAGAAGCAGAACTTTGAAGGTGGAAAGTATATGGGTGAGTAGTAAATTAGCAGGTCCAAGGAAAGAGAATTTTCTAAAGGTAGTAGGGATTGGGGGGAGAGAAGCAATCATATTTACTTGTACAAATCCTCACACAGCTTCAAAATTGGTGGCAGCAGGCATGCCTTGAACAAGGGGAGCTCTAATATCAAGAGGATTTGTTAAAGTCTCTTTATAAAATTTTAGGTCCTCAAATTCTCTTCCCTACTCTATCCAGTGCTCCACCCCTGCAGAAGATCAGAGGTTTACTTACTAGGAGGATAAAACAAAAGATCTTTGGATTTGAGAATCCCAAGTACCAATGGGGTGGGCACTTGTGAAATAGGAGCATCAAATGAAACCCCTGCTCCTGCCATGCTTCACACTGGGCTCCAGTACACTGACAGCTGTAACTTTATCTAGAACAGCCTTTTCTAAAGGTCTGATCAGTTTAAGAAGAATGATGTAAGTTTATTGAATCGGGAGTTTCCCAACGAACTGGGCCCACTGGATTATCACAGTGTGATAGAACCAGCCAACAAGGCCCATCTGTACACTCAGTGCTTTTAGTCTCCCAGTCTTAAAAGATTATCAGACATCGGAAGGAGAACCAGAGATCTGAGGAAAACCTCCAAAGAAAAAATAGACACCAGAATAAAGAAATAGAAAAAGTCAACTTGATGGAACAGAGACTACACAGAGAGCACAAAAGTAAAATTAAAACCATCAGTAATGTCTTCAAAGAAATAAGAGAATACGTTGCAGTCCTGAAACAAGAACATTCAGAGAATAAGGTTGTTTAGAAGTGAAAACTGTGATGGCAAATAATAAAAACTTAACAGAAGGATTGGGAGCTAAAGTTAAGAAGTTCTCAGAGAAAGTGGAGCCAGAGGTGAAAGTGATGGAAAACAGGAGTGAAGAGAAAAACTAGAAATTAGAGGATCTGTGCTGAAAGACCAATATCTAAATAATAGTCCCAAAGGAGTGGACAGAGGAAATAGAAGGGATAAAATCATCAAGGAAATAATTTATGGAATTTCCCATAGTTGAAAACGTGTTTCCCCCCCCCCCCCAAAAAAAAAAAAAGCTCAAACAGTGCATGGTAACATACCTATAGTATGCACTTTTGAGAAGTTTTAGAACATTAGGACTAAAAGAAGACACCCCACACTTCCAGGCAGGGTAAAGGTTAGATCACCTACAAAGGATAACCTATCAGAATCATGTTGACTTTCCAATAGCAACACCAGCAGTTAAGACTACTTAAATTTTGATGCAAAATAATTTGTACCCTGGAATGCTATATTCATTCAAATTGATAATGTGTATGAATGAAATAAAGACATTTTCAGACATGAAATGTCACAAGATGTTTGCTTCCAAGACACCCTTTCTTGGGAAACTATGGAAGCTATGCCAATACAAGATGAGGCTGTAAAAGGGAGAGAAAGACACGACTTACAGAAAACAGGAGTTTGGGCACAGTAGATAGGCAAGGGGAATCCTAGAATAAGGTGAAGTAAAATTCCAGGACACATCGTATATAGGTAGCCCACGCTGGACTACCTCAGAAAGCGAGTTTCATTTGACTAGCAGAGTACTTCATGATTCCAAATATATTGAGAGGACATTTAAGCAGTGGGCTGAGAGTCTGGAATTGAAATGTGGTAAACACAAAATAATGAACTAATGAGAATGTAAGACAAAAGAAAAGTCAAGCCAAAAGAGAGAAATGTGTTGAGAAGGAAGAGTAGTCACAGTGTGTCCTAAGGCTCAACCATGCATGGTGTCTATATCATGGTGATAATAATGGACGCTCAGTGAATATGCCAACCAAAATGACAATGCACATCTACACTGGGAGGACATGAGGACCATATTGGAACATGTGCACATGGTGAGCTTGAGGGAAAGCAATTCAGAAGTCAGGAGGAAGGCCTGACGCATTTGAGGGATGTCTTCCTTGATGACTCCTTCTAACTTTGAATACTCCCAATATTAACCCCTCTTCTCTTCAGAGGGACTTGTCACTATTTAAAATGATTCATATGCTTGTGTGTCTGCCTTGCCACGATTGTGAAGATAGCAGTCCCATGTGTTCTGTTCATTACTCTATCCCTAGCCCCAAGCCACTTTCTTTCTTTTTAGTTTGTTATTTCTTCTTAATTTTGTTTGTGATCTCTTCAGATTCTTAGAGATATTTCAATGTTTATGGAGTCAGGGTTATAATTTTCTTTCTTTATAGTTTCTTCCTTCATTTTTATGCTTAGAAGTGCCTTTTTGACATGAGAACAGATAAATATTTACTTAAATATTTTCTAGTTCTTTTATGTGTTTTTTTTAAATAAATAATGTAGTGCTTTTATCCATTTGGAGTTTATATCGGTTTATAGTGTGAAGAGTACAATGTAAAGCAACTGTATTTTTATAGTTAATAAATTACCCTGACTCCATTTATGGAATAAACCCATCATCCCCTCACTGGTCGGAAGTGCCACCTTTATTGGATACTAAGTTCTTATGGATGTTAAGTTCTGTATCTGGGCTTTCTAGCTTCAATATGTTTGTTTTAGTAGCAGTACTGCATAGACCAAAGAACCTCTCACTGCAATGATTCTTCAAATGTGGCACATTGTTGTTATAGAAATAGTAACAAGAGTGTTCCAGTCTTCAGACCATTTTTTTGGTTATTGCAAAGTCATAACTAGCCACTATGACTTTCTACCCCACTGTTAGTTATCATCCTGGTGAGTTAGAGACTGCCTCTGACGAAAACACTTTCTCCATGGGCTTGCAAAATCACATTTGTGGATTTACGTGAATGCCTGCTACACACCATGAGTGGTGCTACACTTAAAGCTCTGCATCATGATCTCAGATTCAGAGCTGGTAGCAATAGTGGGTGAAGTAAACTGGTTGTAAGATAATATGGAGAAGTGGGTCTCAGAAGAATGTACCCCCTATTTAATGACAAGCGGATGGTTTCAAATCCAGGTATAACATGAACTGGATGTGGCATGAGGACCACATACTTGACCTCTGATGTGTAAAACAACTGTGGCAATAGTTTATAGATTGTTTCATTTGATTTCTACAACACCGTTTGAGATAGATATTAACCAATATGCTCATTTATAGCACACACACCAGTCTTCAAAGAGACCGAATAATTTGCATAAGGCTTTATAGCCAATACTTCCTATGACAGACCCAGGCCTCTGACCTGACCCCGGACTCTTTTCTCTCTCTTTTGCACACGTGATAGCACCCTGCACAGTGAGTGCAGGGATAACAAAGTGAGATGCTTTCATGACAAAAGAATGAGCTATTTTTGTTGGTGAATCTAAAAATACCAGAATGTAAGTGACCTACAAAGTCTGCCTCTGGCTGAATTCCAAATGTCAGGGCACAGCACAGGGAGAGGTGACACACCAGGCAGTCAGAGCTCCTGCTGACAGGGGAGCCCTGGTGCACATCTGTCTGAAACATCTGGAGTTAGCCTGGCCAGAGAGGATATGGACTAAACATCTCAAATGCTTTCCACCTGCTATTGTCACAGCCATTTAGGAAATTCCCAGAGAGGGGCTGATGGGGCTGATGCAGAGGATTTTAAATTACCAGATTAATTCTAGAGCTGATGCAGGCTGTCTCTCTCCTTCCCCTCCCTTCCTCTCTTCCCTTACTGCTCCCGATTCCCCCCCCCCACCCCCGCACTTTCCTGACTATCACTCTAGCACTCAAGCATCTGAATGTCACTATTCAAGGCATGAAGAAGACTCTTTTGTTTGTAAATCTAGAATTCAGCAGCTACAAATCTTTCTGAGCAACTTGCTCTCGGTGATGGTGAAGGCTATAAAAAAAGGACTGTTCTTTCCTATCAGCATCCTTCCCCCTTTCTTGCCCCTTCCTCCCCCAACTCCATTCCATCATAAAGACTGGCACAGAGGCTCTCAGCCAAGAGAACTCCTCAACTCTATTGGGAAGGAGAGGTTAAGAGCAGATGAAAAATGAGAAATTCTTCTGTAGAGACCCCCTGCCTTTAGCTGAACCTAAGAGCTGGCAAGGACCCTAATGAGACTGAGTCTGGAGTGAGACCATCCCATTTTGCTAGGTATTAACAGCCAGGGCATTTTCTGAGCTGATAAGTCTGTGAGGGTATTCAGGGCAGTTTAATCAAAGGTCCTTTCAATATTAAAAAGAAATACAAAGCAGTGCCTTCAAGTAAACCAAAGAGGAGCGGGGGCGGGGAGGCAAGGGTATGCAATGGTAGTTTTCTGATGCTGAATGAGTGTCCTTCATTAAGCCAGTGGTTCTGACTTGTGAGTTTCTTGCCCAATTTAGTCCTATTCTAGCCTAGTATCTCCTGCTGATAGCTGCTCATTGATATGGAGGACTTACAGCCTCTGATGTTCTGCACTGTTCTGGGGGTTTGGAGAAGGTCTTATCTTACTTTACAACCCAGCCACCTACTATAGTGCCTGTACATAGTTGGTTGTTAATTAAAAATTAAGAATTATTAGGTGAGCTCAAGTGGAAGAAATGATCACTCTTTTACCAGTACTTCCAGATAATATGTGCACTCTAAATGAGCCTTAAAAATAACATATTTTTCTTAACATAAATTTAATATATGCTATTTGATAGATGGTAGAGTATATTCCTTTTTAATTTGCATTTGTTTAATACCTAATATTAAATATTTCTCACATGTCTATTCTTATGCTCCCATTGTGTTTATTTCTGAAATGTCTCTTTATGACCTTTGCCATTTCTGTTCTAAAGATTTGAGATTTCTGCGTGTCACCCTTAACAAATCCCTGCCACTCATTTGTTATATTCTATCAGTTGCATCTGTTTATTGTATTTCTTAAATAGATCTCAAATCTGGCTACATTGCTTCATCCTCACTGCCTTTATCCTGGCTCAGCCTCTGCAGTTTCTCTGGTGAGCAATGCATTAACTCCTAACTGGACACTCCACCCTTGACCTTGGCCCTTTCCCATCCTTCTTTACACTGCCACCTGAGTGAACATTTCAAATTATAAATCTGTGCATGGCACACCCCTACCTAAAACCCTTGCATGTTTCTTGTCACTTTGATATGCAAATCCAAACCCCTAACCCATTTCCTGGAGCCCCTGCTAATGCCTTCAACTTCCTCTTTTTCCAGTCTCCACTCTAAGATTTATCCTCCTGCAATGGTGACCAACCACTCCTGTGGTTTCAGGATTGCTCCTGTACTACTTCTCTCCCAGCATTCACACTCAGTGTTCCTTCTCTCTCAGTTGCCCTTTGCCTGACTAACTTTTCATCCTTCAGAACTCCACTTAAAACCACCATCTTGAAGAGCCTTTGGTGCCTCCTGGAAACTAGGATGAATAGACTTCCTTGTTCCATGCCACTTTGTCTTCACTTAATTATAACATCACAATCCATGAGTCTTGCTGATTAATGTATGTAAGCTCCTTTCTCTGTGCCTTTTTTTATTCCTCATGCCTAACACAATATCATCATAGATTCCAGATAGATGCTTCTTGAATGAGTAAAAGTGCTTCTAGCTAATATTTATTGAGCGTTCACTAATTACTAGATTTGCAATTTATATTACATTTAATCCAGTACTTCCAGATAATATGTGCACTCTAAATGAGCCTTAAAAATAACATATTTTTCTTAACATAAATTTAATATATGCTATTTGATAGATGGTAGAGTATATTCCTTTGTCTCTTCTGGGTGGTTACGCTCAGTGGTCAGAGAGGAAAATGAGTATTGGAGAGATTACTCAGAAGAGAAGGCGTGGAGTCCCTACATCTGCTTCCTTGTAGAGTCAGACTTGCAGGAAACTGTTTCCCCGTCTATGAGGAGTCTTTCATATGTAAGGATCATTAAACTGTTGTAAGTTCTATTTCTTGCAAATATTTTCCCTAGATTTTAATACTTTCTAATTTTCTACTTAATCATTTTGAAGTTTAGAATCTTTTAATTATTAAGTAGTAAAACCAGTCACTCTTTTCTTTGATGATTTATTTCATGGATTGTGCTTTAAATATTTTATTCTTTCTAAGTTCAGTTGATCACCTATGTTGTTACTCTATATTTTAATAGTCTCATTCTTTCACATTTAACACTTTAAGCCTTTTAAAATTTATATTATTTTTGTTGGTACTTCCTCCTCAAATGATAAATTTTCCTAAACCCATTTAATGAATAGTGCTTCCTTTTAGGTTATGATACTTTTATCATTTTTTCTAATTCTTATAGTCTGTTTAGGGGACTTATGTTCATTGGCATGCCAAGTTAACTCAAACTATTACCACCATATTTTATAATTTATTTTTTAGTTAGTAAGCTATGCCCTGCCTTTTGCACATGACCCACTTTCTCCAATAATTTTTCTTTTCCATGTTATCTTGGTTGATGTCACCTATTGTTTTAAAATTATATTTAAATTATTTTTCATCCTTAAAATATTTATTGAAATTGTTTTAAAATATAAATATATGTTCATTATATACAAAATAGGAAATATAGAAAATTCAACCAAATAAAGTCCAGAAATGTTAGTGTTTTATTTCTTTATGGTTTTCATTCTATGTAAATATAGGTAATACAGTTGGGATCATATTGCAGTACATCTCAGTATCCTGCTTGGATAGGCTGCCTGGTAAGTATTTTCATACCTAATTAGATTTGCAAATCATGAGTTTTAATCTTGTACAATTTTCATTAATATAAAAGCCCAAAAATCTACTTAGTGATCCCCTTGTTGTTGGACATTTGGGTTATTACAGATATTTTCTTTCTTTTAAACAATGTTGTAATGAAGATCTATGCAAATACATTTTTATTCACATTTGATAATTCCTTAGGATATATTTCTAGATCTGGGTCAACAGGTATGAACATTTTTAAAGCTTTAAATTGCTTTTTAAAAAGGTTACACCAATTTAAACTCCCATCAGCAGTGTACGAAAATGTCTGTTTCCACCATATTCTTGCTAACACTTGGTTATTATTATTTCACTGAGATTTTTATTGGGGTTATGTTAAATCTAAAGAAATCTAAAGAAATTCTTTCTAAATCTTTAGAAAGAATTGCCTTCTTTATACTATTGATTTTTCTCTTCCAAAAAGATGTGTGTCTCCATTTAATTAAATCTTTATTTTATATCTCTCAGTGAAGTTTTGCTGTTTCTTTACATAAATCCTGCACACTTTTTCCTGGGATTATTCCTGGGTGTATTATGGTGTTTTGCTGTTGTTGTTGTTGTCAGTTTTTTGTTTTATTATGTATCTTCTTTTCCTAAAGTGTGTTTTATAAGCACTTGATCCTTCAGATGTTTTGTGAAGAACAAAGGGGTTCTTCAAATTCTCTTATGACCTTTACTTAGAAATTCTCATGACATATTCATGAAAGTTTGAGAAGTCTGATTGTAAAGAAGCCTGTTTAACATTGTTTATTACTCTACCCAGGACATCTCAAACTTATTTGATCATGGAATATTTTTAATGTGAAAATAAAATTTTGGGGGTGGGGGCAAGGGTGGAGGATTTCAAGGAGGAGGGGAAGGGGAGCATATATGTAATACCTTCAACAATAAAGATTAAAAAAAAGAACATAAAAATTGTAGTGTAAAATCTGTTATTATTCAGTGGAACTGATATACTGGGAAGCCTAATACTGTGGACTTAAACATGGCCCTGCTTGTTCATTCCTCCCTGTAACTATGCTGTTGGCATATAACTCTAGGGAGCTCTTCTACCCTAATTCTGAACTTGGCTATATGAGTTGGCCAATGGATGTTAGCAAATATAAGCACACCAGATTTAAAAGTGGTGTTGCATTTTTCATATCCATGAAAAATATATGCCTGGGATACTCTGTTATAGGTTGAGACCTGTGGAGCAGAGCTGAGTCATGCCAGCTATCCTGCTTGAGGGCCACTAAATGACTCCTAGACCCATTAGCTCCTTTTATGAAAGTGACCCCAGCCAAGACCAGAAGAACACCTTAGCTGGACTTCAGACTTATGGACCAAATAAATTCTGCTTGTTTTAGACCACTGAGTTTTGGAATGGCTTGTTACATAGCATTACTGTGGCAATAGATAACTGATATATCCCAGTAGACGGTTAGTTTAAGCTTGATAGACTGTGGGGAAGCATGGGACTTGGTTGGAAAGTCTGTAAGGAGGCATCTCTGAAAGGTTGGGGGACTCTGGAGGGACCTAACTGAAGGCAGCAGACCCTGCCTTGACTTTCACAAACAAGACTAAGCCCCCAGTGTTTTACTGGAATCTTTATAGTTAGACTTCAAAATGTCCTTGCTTAAAGGACTCTACAGATGCATGTGTCTTCTCAAGGATACTTACCCTACTGAGAATATCTAATAGTTAATTTTAGTTCAAGTTGCTGTTATAATAAAAGCCTAAGGAAGCAGGCAAATGGGGCTGTTTTCGTTGCTATAGCCAAGCAATCCTTTAGCACTCTTTTTCACAGAAATATGTGTCAGAGTCATCCATTCATCTGTTACTCAGGGTCTGCTGATTAGTCTTGGCAATAGACTTCATTATATTAGGGAAATTCCCTTTCATTTTTATTTTCCTAAATACTTTCTACCAAAAATTTTATTTAATAACTTTGGAGTAGTCATTGAGATTATTTTAAGCTTTTCTAATGAAATCTACTGATATTAACTGACTTCCTATTTATAATCTATCCTGACCTTCTTGATGAATCATTCTTGGTAACAGCTGATCATTCTTTTAATTTACTATTTAATACCATATATTAGTATTCTCCTTAGGGATTTAGTATCTATATTCATAAATGAAATTAGTTTATAATTTCCTGTTTTGGTACATCTTTTCCCTTTTTGATATAATACATAAGCGAATTTCATAAAATGACTCAGTTATCTTTCAGTCTTTGCCTATGCTCTGGATCAATTTTTATAATATGGAAATTACTTATTCCTTAAGACTAATAGATTTCATTGCTAAAGCCATATGGTCAGAGAATCTATTTTTGATAGTTACTTAATTTGATAGTTTTTAAATTTACATATTTTTAAATTTTTATTAAGTTCAGAGAAGAAGGGGGAGGGAAAGAGAGATAGAAATATCAATGATGAAAGAGAATTATAAATGGGCCATCTCCTGCATGCCCCCCACTAGAAATCAAGCCCAAAATTTGGGCATGTGCTCTGACCAGGAATAGAATGTGACCTCCTGGTTATGGGTCAATGCTCAACCACTAAGCAATAACAGCCAGGCTTGTTTTATTTAAAAATGTTTCCTTTGATTATTGATTTTAAGATTCTTTTACTTATTACTAACCATGTATTCAGAAATTCAAATTACTTTTGTGATAGCCAATCATGTACATCCTGTATTTGGAGTTTGTCTGGAAGCTACCTTTTGATCATTTTGGAACAATGTCTGATGTAACTAACAAACTAACTAACTAAACATACACACAGCCATTTATTTTAATACCTACAATTCTATATCAAACCTAGCATGCATCTACATCTTAATGTGACTTAGTGTTTCTATATGTAATAGCATGGTTACATACGTGTGTGTCCACTATGTTTTTTAACTTTATGATGGTGGAGTCATAGGGAACACTGTCTTACAACAGTTTGGTGGGGTTCTTATAATGGGGAACACAGAATGCAAGAAATGATCGGAATTCATACATGTTGGACTTTTTAATATTTTTGCATGATTTATGTCCATAATGCAATAAAATAATTGAAAGTAGAACTCTTAAAAATTTTAGAACTTGATTGTCATAGTAACTGTCCCAAGTTACTTGCAGTTAATGTGGGGCTGAAGGTTTTTGTTGTCATTGCTTTGTTTGTTTCATTTGTTTTTTAATATACTTTTATTGATTTCAGAGAGGAAGGGTGAGGGAGAGAGAGATAGAAACATCAATGATGAGAGAGAATCATTGATCAGCTGCCTCCTCCATGCCTCAAACTGGGATGGAGCCCACATCCGCGCATGTACCCCAACTGGGAATTGCACCATGACCTCCTGATTCATGGATGGATGCATAACCACTGAACCATGCCAGCCTGACTGGGATTGAGGTTTAATAGAAAATGTGTGGGAGTATCTCTTGCTGACCTGGACCATTTCCCCAATGGCCTCAAAAGAAATAAGGGCAGGGAAGTCACTTACTAACCATGAAGCATGACCAACCCTGTTTTGACTCCATAGTCTCTGCTACTTGCTCAGTTCTCAGATTTCCAACACCTTATTTACCTGGCAGCAAGAATAAATAACTAGCGGTGTTTACTATATTCAGGCACTACTGATAAGCAGTGTTCAGATTTGGGAGACAGGGCACAGAAAGCTTGCATGACTGCCCATGCTTGCTGCTGAGTGTTGAGGTTAGGATTCACATCCAGGCCATGATCTCCATGTTCTGTGTGGTCACTCCTATGCAGTGCTGCCTCCTATTCTTCCTCATCTGTCTTTTCCAACTGTCTACGAGAGCACCTGGCTCAGTGTTAGGCTTTAGTACATGTTTGATACTATCAATGAGGATAGAAGAGGCAAACAAGCAGAAACAAGTGAAAGAGTAAAGTTAATGGGCTGTCACAGAGACAATTCCTGGATTCTTCAGATTGTGACCCTAGCTATTAAAATGAGAAATAAAAGGATTTTCTGAGCAAAGGACCTGATATATAATTAATAATCAATAAGTACTAGTTAATCATAATAGTGGTAATGATGTTGATGAATGATGGCCATAAAACCAAGCAGTGCCACTACCTGGCTCTATGACCTTATTCAAATCACTTTGCTTCCCTAGGCCTCAGTTTCTCTTCATTTGTCACAGGAGGATGGCCTCATGGTTGTGTAGCCATGTGTTCTGTGAGATGGAGCAGGAGACAGAATAAGGGAGCAGGCAGAAGAGGCCATTGCTGGGTGGACCTGTTGTGCTGTTGTGAGCTGGGGGAGTCCTTCCTCTCCTGGTGTGAAAGTTGCAGTCTGTCCAGTTCAGCTTACTCACCTCAAGCATCTCACAGATAGAGAGCTGAATGAGGGTGAGCGCATTGTCCACAGTGACTGTCTATGTATTGCTCAGTGCATCTAGGGGTGACAGACTGAGCATAGAGTAAAAACAAACAAATAAAACAGTTTCTCCCAAGTCAAATGTAAATTTTTAGATAAACCATGATATACTTGTTTAGCATAAGTATGTCTCAAACACTGCATGGAACATACTTATACTAAACAATTACTGGTGATTTGAACTCAGTTCTCTTGGCTGCCCTGCCTGACCCAGGGTTCAGATCTCTCCATTGAACCTGTACCAGGCCACGTTGTTTCCTTAAGTCAAAGGTCTGCATTCTAGAATCTCTATCTTCTCAGCTCTTTCGTTTTTCTTCTTCAAGAGAAGGACTTAGTGACTTAACCGGGAAGTTTTCTTTTTTTCTTTTCTTTCCTTTTTTTACCATAAATTACCAAGAGAAGTGCTTCTCCAGATTCAATAAGCAATTATTATACCTTGAGTAAAGAATGATCAATTATTCCAAACAAATGCACCAGACTATATAACTATAACCTACTGTAGTTTTTAAGTTAGAAGTAAATATGTTCTTATAACCAACTGCTATTTATTTAATGTACAATAACTTGCCTGCTAAGCTTAAATGAAATGCACAGTTAATTAAAACTATCTCTGCATCAAGTCCTTCAGGGAAAACACTTTACTCAAGTTCTGATTCGGGCTTATTTTTACACCTTGCCTTCTCCACTGGCCCCCTGTTGGTAGATTTTAATATGATCTGTTGGGAGAAATATAATATTTTTGTTGGGCAATTCTTACCCTGCTCAGGGATATGGAAATTTCACTTATTTATCCAGAGTTGGGAAATCTTTGGAGAGGTGCTGAGGTTGGCGTTCCAAAACCTGCTCTGACTGCTGGGAATTGGGAGCTGCATCTAAGCTTGGTCACTGTTCAAACTGGGCCACTCACTTTGCTTCTCTGAGCTTGAGTTTTCCAGTCTGTGGAACAAGTGGAATTGCTCACCTTTTGGTCAGAAAAGAGGCTGGGAAGGTCTTGGAAGTAGAGGGTTACCTCGGCTTATTCAATGGGTCTTCAAGAATGCCAGTCCCTTTAGTTGTGTGAACCCCAGTCTGTGAGATGCTCCTCTGTTGATTTGCTCATCCACTTCTTTGTTATTCAACAAGGATCTGATGTCTGAGTGTATACTGGATCTGGGATCTCATGAGTACCACAACAAGGGGAGGAAGCCCACTTCCAGCTATAACCCTTACTTTAGTGTAGTTCAGATATACAAACTCAGTTCAAGCTGTCATTGCTATTCTCAGAGTTGGTGTCCTTTTCTGCTCAGTGAGAACAGTGCCTTTCCAACAAATCACTGAGTTATTGGAAGTTCAGCAGAGAAAATGTATACTCAACTGCTTTCAGAGTCTAAAGAATCTATATATATAAAAGCCTAAGTGACCAGAACAACCAGAACGACCAGAGTGACTGGAACTACTGGTTGCTATGATGTGCACTGACCATCAGGGAGCAAATGTTCCATGCAAGAGCTACCTCCAGCCTGTAGGCCCTGATTGGAGGCAGCAGTGAGTGGGGCCAGTGAGTAGGTAGCACCAGGCCAGCTAAGACAGGTGTGAGTGAGACTCCCTCCCCCACAGGTTGCCCTGCAGAGCGAGTTGACCAGTGGTGGTGAGGAGTGGGATCTGTGAGCAGGCGACGGTAGGCCAGCCCAGGTGGGTGTGAGTGGGGCCCTGATCACTCAGCTGGTCATCCCACAGATTGTCCCTGATCGCTGATCAGGCCTAAGGTCCCTACCCATGCAGAATTTTATGTACCAGGCCTCTTTTAATGACTAAAGACTGAACTGCCATGTGGGATGTAAATTGTAGAAAGTACTTTCAAAGACACTATCTCATTTGATTTGTGGAACATAACTGTGAAAATGGCAGAGCAGGGATGCTCTTTCTCATTTTATGGCTGAAGAAATTGAACCTCAGAGGGGGAAAGGGACTTGGGCCAAGATCACTGCACAACTGACAAAACCAAGACTAAGGTGCAGGTTTTTCCTTTATATTATGATCACTTTTAGGATAACTGTCCATTCTCCATCAAGCTGAGAGCCAAGAGCCTGGCTGTACCCAGACCTTTGGAGTGTGTGCACTGAGGGCCTGCAGAGTTTAGCTAGTGAGCTGGGCTGCATTTCAGCCCCTCAGCCCTCCACTGGATGTTCTTGTGGAAAACAGAAAGGGAGCAAGAGTATATGGTATGAGTCCTAGGTACTCAGAGGATTGGAGGAGGGGGTTGACTAGGCTGGGTTGCCCATAAGGGAGTCATTGGGGCCATTGATCTTCTGGGGACAACCTCACGCTTCCTGACTGCCCTGATGCTGTGGTTATCTTCCCAGGCTGCTCTCAGAGGGTGAAATAAAAATTTAATATCCGATTACAGTGGGAAGCCATAAGCCAACTATAATTACTTGGGTGTGCAGATATTAGGGCCACTGTAATTATAATTCCAAGGTAGAGGGGAAGCGTACTCAGCAAGGTTTTATGCTATTGTTGCCTTTTTTCCCCGTGGTCTTTCAAATTTCCTGCATAAATCAGATAGACTATCTCTGCTGGTTTCTGGGATGCAGCTCCTTTTCCAGCCCTTTTCACAACAGTGGTGTTCAAGGTGGGACTCTGGCTGGCAGTGGGGACTTCTGGGGCTGCCAAGCAAGCATGGGCTGGTGACCTCATAGCCTTGCCTTTCCTGTTCTTGGCTCTCCTGTTCAGTGCTAGCTCTGTCACTAATGAGCAGTGGGCCCTTTGGCTCTCTTGCCCTCTGTGACACTCAAATTCACCATCTCTGAAGGAAGGAGGTGGGTAAGTTCTCTGCCACTCTGAGCATTGTGTGTTTCTTTTCTTTCTTTTTTTTTAACTTTCAACAAAATCTTTTTATTTATTTATTTTATTTTTTTAAAAAATTTTTATTAATGTGTTACATGCATACATATCTTCCTACTGCCCCCCCCCTCCTAGGCATACCCTAATCCCCAGTGTTTTGTGTTCATTGGTTATGCTCATATGCATTCATACAAGTCCTTTGGTTGATCTCTTATCTACCCCACCTCTCCTTAACCTTCCTGCTGTAATTTGACGGTCTTTTTGATGCTTTATTGCCTCTGTATCTATCCTTTTGTTCATTAGTTTATAATGTTCTTTATTATCCACAAATGAGTGAGATCATGTGGTGTTTCTCCTCCATTGACTGACTTATTTCACTTAGCATAAGGCTCTCCAGTTCCATCCAGGTTGCTGCAAATGGTAAGAATTCCTTCTTTTTTATGGCAGCATAGAATTCCATTATGTAGATGTACCATAGTTTTCTGATCCACTCATCTGCTAATGGGCACGTAGGCTGTTTCCAAATTGTAGCTATTGTAAATTGTGCTGCTATGAACATAGGGGTGCATAAATCCTTTCTGATTAGTGTTTCTAATTTCTTAGGATATATTCCTAAGAGTGGGATTGCTGGATCAAATGGGAGATCAATTTCTAGTTTTTTGAGGAAACTCCATTCTGTTCTCCACAGTGGCTACACCAGTCTGCATTCCCACCAGCAGTGCACGAGGGTTCCTTTTTCTCCACATCCTCACCAACACTTGTCATTTGTTGATTTGTTGATGATTGCCATTCTGACAGGTGTGAGATGGTATCACATTGTCATTTTGATTTGCATCGCTCGGATAAGTAGTGACTTTGAACATGTTTTCATGTGTCTCTTGGCCTTCCTTCTGTCGTCTTTCATAAAGGTTCTATTTAGGTCCGTTGCCCATTTTTTTTATTGGATTGTTTATCTTCCTTTTATTAAGTTGTATACGTTGGCTGTAGATGTTGGAGATTAAACCTTTATCAGTGATAACATTTGCAAATATGTTCTCCCATACAGTGGACTTTCATGTTGTTTTGTTGATGATTTCTTTTGCTGTGCAAAAGCTTTTTATTTTGATGTAGTCCCATTTGTTTATTTTTTCTTTAGCTTCCATTGCCCTTGGAGTAGTATCAGTTAAGAAGTTCTTTTGGCATATGTTTGAGATTGTGCTGCCAGTGCATTACTCTAGTATTTTTATGGTTTCCTGTCTTCTGTTTAAGTTCTGTACCCATTTGGTGTTTATTTTTGTATATAGTGTAAGTTGGTGGTCTAGTTTCATTTTCTTGCATGTATCTGTCTAATTTTCCCAACACCATTTATTGAAGAGGCTGTCTTAACTCCATTGTATGTTCATGACTCCTTTGTCAAATATTAATTGAGCATAGTGGTTTGGGTGGATATCTGGATTCTCTATTCTATTCCATTGGTCTATATGTCTATTCTTATGCCAGTACCAGGCTGTTTTGAGAACAGTTGTTTTGTAATATAGCTTGAAATCTGGTATTGAGATCCTACCTACTTTATTCTTCTTTCTCAGGATTGCTGTGGCTATTTGGAGTCTTTTTGTTGTTGTTGTTCCAGATGAATCTTAGGAGAGTTCTTTCTAGGTCTGTGAAATATGTCGTTGGTATTTTAATGGGTAGTGCGTTGAATCTATAGATTGCTTTGGGTAATATGAACATTTTAATGATGTTGATTCTCCCAATCCATGAGCATGGTATGCTCTTCCATTTGTTTATGTTTTCCTCTATCTCTTTTATTAGTGTTTTGTAGTTTTCTGCATATAGGTCTTTTACCTCCTTAGTTAGGTTTATTCCTAGGTATCTTAATTTTTTTTGGTGCAATGGTAAATGGGATTGCTTTTTTAGTCTCTTTGTTTCTCCGAACCATGGCACACCCAGGAAAAGCCAGACACGGGCTGAGAGGACCCCCTTTGAGACAGAAAGAAAATGAAAATTAAATGGACTTTGATTCTCAGTCCCACTAGCTATGCTCATTCCATAGCTATATTGCTAAATGGGGCTGCTGGCTATTGGTTGGAGAGTGGGATACAGCATTCCCACCCTTGCAGGAAGTCCCATTGCACAGCGCCGAGGCTGGCCCTGAAGAAAGGTGGTTGCTATGGGATACCCAGGAATGGGGGCCTGGAGTGGCAGGAGCTTTGGAATCTGGTCAGTTCCAATGACCATCTGAAGCTGTCATTTAAAGTTATGTGACTTTGGGCAAACCACTTAACTTTTCCAAACTTCTGTAAAAGGAAAATCCTAATACCACTTGAGAGAGTCTTTTGAGTATTAAGTGATTTAAATATCAAACAGACTGTCAAATTACAGCAGGAAGATTAAGGAGAGGTGGGATAGATAAGAGATCAACCAAAGGACTTGTATGCATGCATATAAGGATAATCAATGAACACAAGACACTGGGGGTTGGGTATGCCTGGGAGGGGGGGGCAATGGGAAGATATGTATACATGTAACACAATAAAAAAATTAAAAAAATATATCAGTATGTTCAATATTAAGATAAATATGCAAAGGCAAGGTTGGTGGGGGCCACTAAATTATCACCCTTTCCAGCAGTTCCTGCCCCAGAATGGTGCCTGACACCCCTTACCTCCTCTGTCATTCCACTAGGATTGTCAGATTTAGCAAATGGAAAACAGGATTCCCAGTTAAGTTTGAATTTCAGATAAGCAATGAATACTATTTGCAATATAAGTATGTCTTATGCAATATTTTAGGCATGTCAAAATATTATTTGAGATCTAACCAAAATTCTAATGTAACTGGTATCTTCCTGTGTTAGGCCTGGATATTGGGGCAGGATCAGAGGGTCTCTGTGTGTGCGAGGCCTGGGCAGACAGCAGGCATCTTCTCGCACTGTGTGTGTGTCTTAGTTAGTGTCCATTCATGTGAGCAGGTCAAGGGCAAGGGGAGGGAATTACCAGGTCTCCCAGGCATAAAGCCTTTAGGTCAAGGTAAGCTATGTGGTCTCTGTAGGCATCTCTTATGTTCCTGTCAGTGCCAAGTGTCTCCATGACTCAGGCTCCACTGTCCTGAGGCTCCCAAAGAAAACAGAGGGGACTCACTATTTGACTTGTCAGTTACTGATGGTTTGTTTTTCTCCAGAAGTGCTCCAGCTGGCAGAGCCAGCACCTCTGAGGACCTATGCCAGGGTTTAGGCAGGGCTCTGGACTCTGTGTATGGTGGGGCCCCCTTCCTTCTCCTACTCGGTCTTTCTCCTGGGCCTTGGATGGCCCAGCCCACACCCTCTCCTCCTCTGTTCTGCTCTAGGGTTCTTTCTCCTGTTTCTGCCTCAGGCTGGGTGTATGTGAAGTGGGAACTGGAGGGAAGAAAATGACAGACAGATTTTTTTAAATATATTTTATTGATTTTTTTACAGAGAGGAAGGGAGAGGGATAGAGAGTTAGAAACATCAATGATAGAGTGATAGAGAGAGAAACATTGATCAGCTGCCTCATACACACCCCGCACTGGGGATGTGCCTGCAACCAAGGTACATGCCCCCGACCAGAATCGAACCTGGGACCTGTCAGTCCACAGGCCGATGCTCTATCCACTGAGCAAACCGGTTTCGGTGACAGATTTTGTTACAAATGTGCCTCCTGCTACAAGCACTCCCTCTCGGTCCCCATTCTTTCTCTCTCCCTTTCCCCTGCTCCTTTCTCTTCTTTCTATCCCTGGCTGAGGAGTTTAGGAATAATATAATCCAACCTCTGTCACTCATTCAGGTCACAGCTGTCCTGCTCTCAGGTTCCTTTGCACACATGAGTCTTTGAACAGACTGAACATGACCGTTCCCTGCCCTCTCCCTCTGCACTCCCTCTAGGAGCCCTGAGCTGCAGGTTCATCTGCACACTGCTCCCCACATATCTGACACATTGCCTTACCATCTATCCTAGACCCTCTTCTGCAATCCCCTTTCTTCCCAGTTTTCAGTGTTCCTAGTGCCTTCCTGCCCAGCCTGCAGCTTCTGTCTCAGCTCCAATGCCTTAGGAAGCCTTTGCTGGCCACCCAGCTCTCCAGCCCCCTGCTCTGGATGCCTAGAGCAAGCAGGCTGGCCCATGTCCCTGGTGGACAGCTCCTACTGCTGCAGTGTTAGCCCCTGTTGCCCATCTGCCCCTCCTCAGCCATCTGGTGGACCTTAAAAGGACTACAGGATAGGTCTAAAACCTTCAGTCTTCCTGGTAGCTGGGGCCGGCTGCTTGTCACACAAAAAATTGGTGATGAAGTAACAAAAGGCCAGGAGGATATCGCATGGAGGGAAGATGTCATTGCCTCCTAGCTGGGCTGGCCTGGTCAGAACTGTAACTCTGGGGTGTACTGGAGACTCTTATTTATTGATGTCTGTGCTTGTGGCTGGAGAATCTCCTTTCCCAATGCAGCCCACACAGCGCCTTAGCCTCCTAATCAGGTATAAGCTCACTGCTGGGGGGAGAAGGAGGGCGCTCAGAGCCTGTCCCCTGTCCTCTGTCCCCTGACCCCAAGGAGGTTCTGCACAGGAGGCAGGTGCCCCTCCACTGCATCCTGGCCAGGCACTTGGTCCACTGTCTTCCTGGAAGGCTCTCTGTGAACTTGATGGCTGTTTAAAATTCGACATTGTCAGTTTGAGTGCTGTTTCCCTATTGGTGTTTTTTCCTAAAAAATAATCTGGTGGGGACTTATGACAACACATAGAAGGTTCAGCTGCAACCCTCCCCCACCTCGAAGCCCCTGCTCAATGATGCTGTCCAGTTTCATATCAACCCCATGCCTCATCCCAGACTGTGAGCATCAAACCACTCCTTGACAGGCTGTGACACGCTCCAGGGTTGGGGAATGTTGTCAGCTGCCAGGGAGGACTGGCTGAAGGGCCTGCTTCTCAGAATATTTGCTGGTGCATCTTTCGGGGGGCTGTGGAGATACCCCACGGGCTAACGGCAGATGTTATCAGAGGCTGGGTTGGTCCTGGTGGGAGTGGGAGGAATGCAGAGGCTTCTGGGAAAAGCACAGTTGACAACTGTCTTTCTGGGGTGGCCCAATATGTGCTTGTCCTGTGCAGGATGCCTGAGAGCAGAATCTGGCCATGGTGTCACCTCGCCCCCTGGGGAGGGCATAGAAGGGATGCTAATTCTTAGGGGTTTTAGCCCTTACAGCGTACAAAGCATTCCTGAACACTTAATTCTTTGTGTGTCTGCTTGAAGGTCTAGCATCCTGCTCAAACCAGGATATATCTATAAAGAAGGACCAATGACACTGATAGTATTTTTTTTTTCAGTTTTACTATGTACTAGGTTTTATAACTGCTTCATACTTGTCAACTCATTTATTTCTTACAAAAAGCAATGCAGGCACTGTGTTGTATCCATTTTATAGAGAATAAAGTAGAAGCACAGAAAGGTTCACCAGCTGAGAAGACATAGGATCAGGGATGGAACTCAGGCAGACTGGCTCCTGTATCTCCTATGGTCAGAGATTCCAGGCAGCAAGCATGAATGGAGAGGCTGTGATTTGCTTAATCCCAATTCAGCTGCTAGGGAGGCAGAGCCAGATCCAGAGTAAAAGTTGATTCCCAGCAATTCTTGCCCCGCCTGCTTTGTAGAGTTCTCATGAAGTTCAAATGAGCCAATAGATGATCAAGTACTTGGAAAAGCATAAAATTATTATGCAAATGGAAGGTGCTTTATGAACAGCTTGCCCCTTCACCACGTTCTGGAATGACAGTCAGATTTGACTTTTTAATTAATCTGAAGGCAAACTTGTCAGTTGCAGGCTAAGAACACAGGCCTGATCCATCTTGCAGAGTATCTCTGTCTTCCCGTGTCTTTGGTAACTTTGCTTTTTCCTTTACTACCCTTCTGAGCCCTGGTGTGTGGAGAATTTCAACAACATGAATCTGTCTTAGTTAAACAGTGAGATGGCCTTATAGAATCACAGAGGGGACCTGTGGTTTAAGGTATATCTAACCAGGACCTGCCCTATCTTTGCCTTAGTAACTCTGTGGATTTGTTCTTCAGAGCTTTCCCCAAACGCTTACAGAATCTACTTTAGATGTATTATTTATATATTATAGGTTCTCTCCTTCCAACCAAGACTGTCCACCCACAGGCTCTCAGGGAGAACCAACATGGAACTTCAGAATCACAGTAGACGGGCAGAGAGAGTCTGGGTGGGATACAGAGACAGAGCCTTGGCAGGTGACCTGTGCGGCCTCCCGGTCCTTCTTCCTGGGACATACATCGGAATGCCTGCAGCAGCGAGGAACACACTGCACTGCGATGCCCACCTCATCAGGTCCTTCCTCTGGGCCCAGATGGAATCAGAGCTCATGCAGAGTTGGTCTCCTGACTTTCTCAAAAGCCCACAATTTCCCTGAGAACATCCTGGATTTAGCTTGAGTAAGAAAGGCGAAATGTCCAGCAGTACCCAGAAACCTTATCTTAGAAACACATCTCTTTTTAAAGGGAAGGGGGGTTGGTTGGCAGAATTAGTGCTTAAATATCCTTGACATAGTTACCTTGGCTTGAGTCTGAAACTCTCACGGAGTTTCAGATTCCCATGCCTTTCTCTGCTTCACTCCCAGGAGCAGTCATGACATTTTGACTTAAGGTTGTTGCTCTCCAATCCTGCCCTCACCTGCCTTTCTTTGGATTTATCACACTGCTTATCAATCTTTTCATTGCTGTCCAGAAATCAGTAACACTCTGCTTTGCAAGAGATAGCAGTGACAGAGTATGAATCAGTTGGATGACCTTAACACAATAAACTCGTTCTATGTGTGATCACAGCATCATGCTCACACACTCATGGTCTAAATTCCAAATACTCAGAGGAAATCCATGAGGTCACAGCCATGTTTCATCTGTTTTAAAAAAGCACCTTTATTTTTTGTCTTTTTCTTTACAGTCCTGGGGACTGTATGCAAAGACCTCAAAGAAATAGAAATTCTTTCTAATAAAAGAGTGATATGCAAATTGACCATCACTCCAATACACAAGATGGCCACTTCCATGTGGTCAAAGGTGGCTGCCCCCATGTGGACACAAGATGGCCACCTGAAGATGGTCTGCAGGGATAGGCAGTTGTGGGTAATCAGGCCAGCGAGGAAGGCAGTTAGGGTTGGCAGAGGAGGGCAATTGGGGGTGACCAGGCTGGCATGGAAGGGCAGTTAGGGGTGATCAGGCCAGTAGGGGAAGGCAGTTGGGGGGAAGCAGGCCTGCAGGGGAGGGAAGTTAGTGGGGACCAAGCCTGCAGGGGAGGGCACTTGTGGGGTCCAGGTCTGTAAGGGAATGACAAGGCTGGCATGGGAGGGCAGTTAGGATTGACCAGGCCAGCAGGGGAGGGCAGTTAGGGTCAATTGGGCTGGCAGGGGAGCAGTTAGATGTTGATCAGAATAGCAGGAGAGTGGTTAGGAGCTGATCAGGCTGTCAGGCAGAAGCAGTTTTTGCAATCATGCAGCTAGGCAAGTGAGCAGTTGGGAGCCATCAATCCTGAATTGTAGAGAGATGTCCAACTGTTTGATTTGGGATTGGGTCTAAATGGGCAGTTGGACATCCCTAAATGGGTCCCAGATTGGAGAGAGTGCAGGCTGGGCTGAGGGAAACCCCAATCCATGCAAGAATTTCATGCATCAGGCCTCTAGTCTATAATAATAAAAGCATAATATGCAAATTGACCCAATGGCCAAACAGTGGAATGTCTATCCAGACAAACTTCTGGAGGAAGCCAGGGCTGTGAGGGCCTACTTTTGCATGAATTTTGTGCATAGGGCCTTTGGTCTTATAATAAAACGGATAAATGTCTTTTAATGCTTATAATAAAAGATTGAGTCATGATTAAAAGTTGAGCATCTTCCACTTTCCATAAAGTGCTGGACACATTATAGACTTCATCTCATTCAATAACACAAAATTGGCCAGCAGGAGAAGATTACATGATTGGGAAGCCTAAGTATCAGGAGTCAGTTCTCTCAGCAAAATGATTGTGCTGAGTTTTATGGGGGGCTCACAACTCCTGCAGAAAATAAGGCTCATCACCCACTGAGTAGGGCTGGCATTCTCATACAGTTCTTGGCACATATCTGCAACAGAACAAGTATTGAGAAAGGATCCACACACGTGCCTCACATCCATATTCAGCCCCAAAGCAACTCCAGGCCCCAAGCATGAATGGAGGTCCCATGAAGTACTTAGTCCTGAGCAGCTAGAGAGGTAGAGAGGTAGAGCTGGATCCAGAGTAAAACCTAAGTTCTGGTCCCTCCCTTAAGGACTTTGTAGATGTAGGAGAAACACTAGAAATATACATAAACTATTAGAAGTAGCCAATGATAGGCCCAGATTAGTACACTATACAAAATGTACTAGAATACGGATTACTTAGGAATCTGAGTATCAGAATAGATCAAGCTGGCCGCATTTCAAGTGAAGCATTTGTCAGTGTTTTTAGCACTATGCTGAGTGCTTGTGGAGAATAAGCAACATTGTGACAGGAGGTCCTCCTGCAAGAATTCACATCTAATAAGAGAGACCACATGCATACCGGCCATAAGTTGCACTCAGCAGTGGGAGTTCTGGGGTCGAGACCCAGCCTGTTGGGCCATTAGGACACTGCTTTGGGGTGATGTCCCTTTAAATTCTTACTTGGCTCTATATTTCTGTTCCAGCTTCTTGGCTGACAGGATATGGCCCTCTCAAGCACAACTGGAGAGTTCATGGGAGGAAGGGGCTCTCAGATGCCACCTGCCCCATTTAGCAGTGACCTAGGGTGGCTGATGAGCTCCGCAGCTCATCCTTAATTAGGAAAGCCGCTAAAAATGCCCCCAGATAGCCCTGCCCAAGCTGCAAAGCCACTTGTGTGCTAATGGCAAGTTGCATGGGTTGATTGATACTTGTTTTGCGATTCCTTCCATCAGCTTTCTCTGGTCCGGCCATCTGTTTTCGACTCATCAGGAGGCATGTTGGCTCCTGTTCTTGCCTTATTTGCAGTGGATATGACTTTATGGTGGGTCGGGGGCTTGAACTGGGGCTTGGCAGTGGGCGCCTTTGGCAAAGACTCATCCCTGAGAGAATGCAGCTGCCATGGGCTGGAAGGATTTCTTGGGCTTTGAGTTATAACAACTGAGATTCAGAGCTGAAGTAGTAGAGGCTCATGGGAACCCCTGGCATGCTTCCAGAGCTTTTGTGAGAAAGCCCACCTGCCTACCTAAGTCCACTCACCCTTCTTTTCGCCTGGAAAAAGTTCACACCTAATTCTTTTGAGTCAAAGACTTTTCTTCCTTAGCAATAATCTTATATAGAACATTGAACTGGGGAGAGAAACAAGAAAGTAAGGCATAGCCCCTGCATTCAGACAGCTTATTGTCTTAGCTGGAGAAACATAAGCGTGTGCGTGCACACACACACACACACACACTGCACTTATATATAAAAAATCTGAGGAAAATTAAGTAGAGTTTATGGTGAAATCAAGGTTTAAATTAAGTTATCAATATTAGTTCCAAGAAATGAAGAGTTAAAAATGGTCTATAGAATTAAAATCATCAAGAAATATTTGGGAGGGAAGCAACACATGATGTGAGCCTTACTGCTTGAGTAATATTTGAATAAATGAAGCAACAAGGAATGGGTGGAGATGTATGCTATGTGTATGGACTAAACTTGGCTTCTGAATAACTGTCTGCATGCGAAGAAAAGTCAGGCCAGAAAGATGCTAACTTGCTAACCCGTGCTTGCTAAATTACCTCTCCAGCATCAGTGTGAGTATGTTGAGGGGATATGCAGGGAAGGAGAACTCTGCACTCCCTCGAGGGAAAGGGCGAAAAGAGCTCCTAAGTGCTGGGCAGATCTAGGTGGGTCAGCTGACCAGGAGGAGTTGGGCTGGCTGCTGAGCCTGGGGCTGGGAGGGTGGCTGGGCAGGAGTGGCCCATTGGCTGCTGTCACCAGCATGCCAAGCTCTTACCCATTCAGTGGGATCTGATGGACACAGGTAGGTGTCCTGTCCATCGAATGTCTGGGATGTCCGGCAATGGTATAACCCAGCAAGAATTTATGCAGAAGAATCAGGCAGCTCCATGGGCTCAAGAGAACTGAGGGCACCAAGGTCCCAGGTGTACAAGCTGGGATGTGGCACATCACTGGTGGTGGTGGGAAGGAGAATGCTGACTAGGGAAAGAGGCAGAAAAGTGGCCGAGGAGAGTGGGAGGGTTGGGAATGACCTGCACTAAGGAAGCTGTGGGTTCTCCTGTCACTTGGCACATGGATTCAGGGAGTAGAATAGGTTCCAGGGTATTCGGCTGGAGCTAAGGCCCTGATACCCTGCCGCTGTTTCATAAGAGCCTGCTGACTAGAATTGACAAGTGCTTCCTGTCTCTGGCAGTGCCAGGCAGAGATGGGGCAGCAGACAAGCTGGGCATCAGCGCTTCCTGAGGCTGCAGGGAGCTGGGGCAGGTCAAGCATAGAAAGACATGGCCAACAGGATATTTCTTAAAAGTTTTCCAGAAAGTAAACAATTCTAACTCGCTCCTCAGGCTAGGAAAACACCCAGTGAGAACTTATGAGTGTGGGAGTGTGATTCAGGGAGTGTGGCAGGAATCATCACTTCTGAATTTAACTACTTATAAAAGCTGACAATAGTAAAATAATTGCTAAGTGAGATTCCAAGTTCAGTCCTTACAAGTCAAGAAAGAAAATAGCACGTCTCATTGTATTTTTGTTGGATTGTTTTTCCTTTGCTGAAGATTAAGTATTTATTTCATTTATGGTTGAAAAAGTATTCCACTATGTAAAAATCTACTATTAGTTAGTCAATAGTTAACAAATTAACTACTAATTTGTTTTAAAATAAAAATATATAATCTACATATGTAGACACATACATATGGTATATGCATGTCACTTGGGTATTTAAATATGAAGTCCACCTGTCCCCAGGTGCTCTGGTCCTGGCTCACTTTTGCCTTTGTTGTGTAAATGCCATGTTGTGAGTCTCTCTTCCTTTGCACTGTTAGACATTTCACATCAAACCCAGTATTTCACACTGAGATGAGTGTTGAGGACTAAAGGTTCAGTTTCCCTGGCCAACCTCCACTATAGAATTCTGCTTTTGAGGTTTTCTCAGTCCTACATGGCCCTTGCCCTGTATGGTTGCTCTGTTCACTCTTTAACTCCTCCAGTGGTGGTGACCACCTCCTTTCTTCCTGGCCTGAGAACAGCACTGATGTTAAGCACTTGTGACTGTGGCTTCTACTAAAGTCTTGGAGCTGACAGAAGCTGGTCACAGCCCAGCTCAGCATAGCTCACAAGCCTAGATTATTCCACACCCTTTTGGCCATTCCTGCCACTTTTCTGCCACATACCTCTGCGCTATGGCTTCTTTGGTGTGCCTCCCACCTCCCTAGGCTTGGCTATCAGCCCCAAATCAAGTTCATCCAAGTTTATCAAACAGAGCAAGTTTACTAGCTTTGTTTCAACCTTTCTTTATCCAACCTGGTCTGAGTGAGTCCTGTCCTTTATTAACAAAGCTACTAAACTTGTTTTTTTAATATTAGAATAATCTACCCTATCTCCAACTTTAGTATCACAAAGAACTGGTATAAATTTTGAGACAACACTTTTCTTCACCTTGTCTTTTCTTAAAACTAAATCAAAATCTTAAGCCGAGCTCCCTTTCTAGCCCATAGTGTCTGCACAAATGAGAGAAGTGAAGGATGTGGCTCTCTTTGATCTGGCCATTCCTGAGAGGGCATGTTTTGTTTTGCTTTGTTTTTGTTTATTCCCTCCTTTAAAAATTTTTATTTTTATTGATTTTACTTTGGTGACTTTGGTTAATAAAATTATATAGAGTTCAGGTGTACAATTCTATCATACATCATCTAAATGTTGTATTGGGTGTTCACCACTCCAAGTCAAGTTCCCTTCCAGCACCATTTATCCCCCCTCTTAAACCCCTCCTTCCAACTGTACCACCTTTCTCTTTGGTAATCACCTGAATGTTGTGTATCTATGAGTTCCTTTTTGTTTTGTTTTGTTTTGCTGAATTTTGCTTAATCCCTTCACCTTTTTCATCCAGCCCCCCAACCTCACTCCCCTCTGACAACTTTCAATATGTTCTCTGTATCTATGAGTTTATTTCTATTTCACTTGTTAATTTATTTTGTTCATTAGGTTCCATATATAAGTGAAGTCATATGGCACTTTTATTTCTCAGGCTGGCTTATTTCACTTAGCATAATACTCTCCAGTCCATCCATGCTGTCACAAAAAATAAGATCTCCTTCTTTTTTACGGACAAATAATATTCCATTGTGTAAATTTAACACAGCTTTTTTATACACTCATCTACTGATGAACACTTGGGCTACTTCCAAATCTTGGCTACTGTAAATAACACTTCAGTGTACATAGGGGTGTATGTAGCCTTTCAAACTAGTGTTTTAGGATTCTTTGGCCATAGTCCCAGAAGTGGAATTGCTGGGTCATAGGCAGTTCCATTTTTATTTATTTTTTGCTATAACTCCTTACTGCTTTCCATAGTGGTTGCACCAATTTGCATTCCCAACAGTGCACAAGGGTTCCCTTTTTTCACATCCTCGCCAATACTTACTGTTTGTTGATTTATTCATGATAGCCATTCTGACAGGTGTAAGGTGATATCTCATTGTGGTTTTAATTTGCATTTCTTCAATGATCAGTGATGTTGAGCATCTTTTCATCTGTATGTCCTCTTTAGAAAAGTATGTATTCAGGTCCTTTGCCCATTTTTTATTTGGATTGTTTCTGGGATATATTTTTTTGTGTTGAATGGTATAAGTTCTTTATAATTTTTGGATATTAAACTTTTATTATATTTACCGGAGGCCCCATGTATGAAATCCCATGAGACCCAGACCTGCCGCATCACTGTGGGACTCCAGAGGTGCCTCACCATGAGACCCATCAATGCACCTCCTGGTGACCAGTCATTTGGTCATTACAGCATTATGGCATTACTGCCACTGGCCTTTTATAATATAGATTATTGGGAAATATGTTCTCCCATACAGTGGGTTGTCTTTCCACTTTGTTGATTGTTTCCTTTGCTGTCCAAAAACTTTTTAGTTTGATGTCATCCCATTTGTTTATTTTTCTTTTGTTTCTCTTGTCTGAGGAGATATATCAGAAAAAGAATTGCTATGAAAAATGTCTGAGATTTTACTATCTATGTTTTTTTCTAAGATTTTTATGGCTTTGAGATTTACATTTAAGTTATTAATCCATTTTGAGTTTATTCTTGTGTATGGAGTAAGAAGGTGGTCTAGTTTCATTTTTTTGCACATATCTGTCAAATTTTCCCAACATCACTTAGTGAATGGACTATCTTTAACCCATTGTATGTTCTTGCCTCCTTTGTCAAATATAAATTGACTATTATTTATCCATAAATGAACTTGTTTTTACACTCTCTATTCTGTTCCACTGATTTATGTCTGTTTTTATGCCAATACCATACTGTTTTCATTACTAAGACCTTGTAGTATAGTTTGGTATCCTACAATTTTGCTCTTCTTTCTCAAGATTGCTGTGACTATTCAGGATCTTTTGTTGTTCCATATACATTTTTGGAATATTTGTTCTAGTTCTGTGAAATATACCACTGCTATCTTGTTTGGAGTTATGTTGAATCTATAGATTGCTTTGGGTAGCATAGACACTTTAATGATGTTAATTCTTCCTCCTCTGAATACACTTATATCTTCCACTTTTTTGTATCTTCTTCAATTTCTTTCTTGAGTGTCTTATAAATTTTCCAAGTACAGGTCTTTTATATTCTTAAATTTATTCCTAGGTATTTTATTTTTTGATACAACTGTTGCTTCATGCCTCAGAACTTTTTGTCACATGGGATAATTTTATCATCATTTGAGTTATGATACTCTGTTATTTGCAGCCAAAAGCACACAGCAGATTCACCAACTCTCACCATTTTCCATGGGGAGTCTCCTCAGTTCCTGGTTGTTACCTTATGAGTCTCAGGTGGAGCTTGCTGACACCACACCAGAGCAGCTGTGAGATGTGCTGATGCAGCTGGAGAAAGGACAGTGCACAACCTCAGATTTCAACAACACCCTACAGGTCGCCAAAGCCAAAATAGCCTCTTCAATAGAATAGTATTCTCTCTCTTCACATCCTAGTAAAGCTGCATCATCTATTAATTGAACTATTACAATTACATTCCTAACTGGTTCTCCTACTAGTCTTTCCCCAGCTCCGCCTTGCTGTTTTCATTGTCATGAGAGCAAACTAAGGTCAATGTTGCACTATGGTCCATCTCTACTTAATAGCTCCCCACTGTAATCAGGATAAGATTCAAGTCTCTTTGCAGGCTAAGAAAATTGCCATGACTGGTAAAGTCTCATTTTCTGTCTCATATCCCCAAAGACTATGCCTTCCCCATTTTTTGCTCTAATAACACGGGACTCAACTACACCCACTTTGCTGCTTCAAGCCTCCACACTTTAAAACACAACTTTCTGTGTCTAGAATGCTGTTTCCTCCTTCTTCACCTGGATGATAGTAATGACCCTTTGAGACTTAGCTCAGGCCTCATCTCCAGGAAAGATTTCTGAACCTCCAGGAAATCCCATCTTCTGGGCTCCCATAGCACCCTGTGCATATCTAGAGCACAGCATATACCTCATTATATTAAACATTTCTGTTCCAGTCAGTCCTCTCTTGCCCCCCTCCAATAGATCTAAGCTACTTAAGTGGGGTTTATTTAACTGTGCTTATTCATCTCTGTGCATTCAGAACCTAACATGGTACATGGAGCATTGTAGGTCCTCAATGAATATGAATGTAATGGAAATTTTGTCAAACACATACAAATACTTAACATTAAGCAACAATTGCATCAAAAAATAAAATACCTAGAAATAAATTTAACCAAATATATAAAAGACCTGTACTTGGAAATGCCAAATGCTCTGGGCACTTTTTCATTCAAACATCCCCTAATGAACATCCCCTTGCCTCTTTTTAAAAAAATATATAGTTTATTAATATTTTACAGAAAGGAAAGGAGAGGGATAGAGAGTAGAAAACATCAGTGCGAAAGCAACATTGATCAGCTGCCTCCTGCATACCCACTACTGGGGATTGAGCCCGAAACCAAGGTACATGCCCTTGACTGGAATCAAACCTGGGACCCTTCAGTCTGCAGGCCAATGCTCTATTCATTGAGCCAAACTGGTTAGGGCCCGTTGTCTCTTGCTGGACAGAATTAATATAACCATGGCTCAACCATTGGCAAGGTGGATAGGACCATCATCTTTGGGTTTTAGACCAATCAAGACAATCCCTTGGATCTGGAAGAATGTGACAAAGCTGTTCTCCAAGGAAGCACATAGCTCAATGAAGGAGAGTAGGAAACCTCACCCATTCTGACTTCCATTGGGAAAAAGAAAAGAAGGCATCTAATATTGCTTAGACATCTAATATGATGGCCAAGAGAAGTAGAGATTATTGTGCAATGGAGAAGCAGGTAGGTCCCTTAGCTCATAATCCTTGAGGTTGGGACATACAGACTCAGGAGGAGGGGGTGGGAGATGGTAAAAGGCATAGTTTTAGAGACCCACAGAACTTCCCTCTGAGATCAAGGGGAGTGGAGGGACAAGCAGCTGGAGAGAAACTATAGAGAAACTCTCAAGCTTGCCCAGATGTCAGTAAAATGAAACTGGCCATGTTTTCCAGGGTTTGTATCACAGTAGGCATAAGCAGGAAGGTGTATTTCCCTGCAGTGGTCACTGGAATTTCAACAGGAAGGAGGTAATTTGTTAATCCAGAGTTTGTCAAGTCCTTGGGTTCCATCACTCCAGGGCTTACAGTGGAATGCAAAAGAATGTTCCAGGCTGCTGGAGCCCTATGACAATACCTTATGTGTTATGCAGTTCACTTCCCAAGTCTCATTTGTGCTTCTTGATGAAGAAACACCTCATCCTGTCTCCCCTTCCTCCAGGTGAGGAAACGATTCTTAGTAAGAAGCAGGAGACTTAGCTAAGGTCACACAGCTGATACAGGGTGAAACAAGAATTAGATTCAGGATTTCTGCTGCAATACTCTGTTGATTCAACTCATAGCATGACCACCCAAGAACTCAGAGAAGTGCCAGAAGTAGGTTTATTCACAAGGGAGAGAAAAAGACTAAATGAGAACAAAGCTCAGAAATGGAGAGAAAAAGTAGCTGAGATTCCACCTTAGCTGACTGTCCCCACTCCATCCACACAGTCTGGTCTACTCCCTGGTGTTCTGAATATTGAACATGTTCAGTAGAGAGATGAGTCCACATGCACCTGACTGCAGGGGGGAATGTAAAGCTGCTCCTATCTTTGCCGTCCTTTCACACTTCAGTCTGCTCTCCTTTCCTCCTAAGAAGAACAAAGTGAACACACAGCTCTGGAGTGTCTCTCCCAGCACTCACCCCTGGGCTGCACCCCCACCACATTGCTTCTCTTTTTATCCCTTCACTCCAAACACTTTCAAAGTTAATTTCAAAGAGCTGGGAACACTTGATAGTTTTAATTAATCCTATGCCTGGGGAAATATGATTTCGTGCATCTGAGGCCTCTCGTCTTTTCTGGATAGATAGCTTGTTCTGGTTAATGCCAGCATTTCCAATTTAGCTATAATTATGCCAGTGACTGGTTTGTTTGTTTGCTTGTTTAATACCTAAAAGAGAAGCTAATGCTGATGTGTGTGGCCTCAGGAAGAGCTTTCTAGTTTTTCTAATAGTGCTTCCTAGTTAAGCAGCACTTTAGACCTTTCATAGTGCTCTTGCTTCCATGTCTCCATCAACCCTGCAAGGCAAAGAGGGAAGGTGCTACCCCCATATAGATAGGGAGAAACTGAGGCCCAGCTAGGTCTGTGGCTTGTGACCATTCACATAATTGGGAGGAGTGAGATGCAAACCAAGCTGACTAAATTCTAGACCAAGATTCTTTTTAAAAAATATATATTTTTAAAGACATATTTTATTGATTTTACAGAGAGAGGAAGGGAGAAGGAAAGAGAGATAAAGAAACATCAATGATGAGAGAGAGTCAGTAATTGGCTGCCTCTGCATGCCCCTTACTGGTGATTGAGCTCACAACCTAGTCATATGCCCTGATCAGGAATAGAACTCTAAACTCCTGGCTGATGGGTTGACTCTCAAACACTGAGCAACACCAGCCAGGCTAGACCAGAATTCTTTGCACCATATTTATTTTTCCTCTGGGAGAATTCCAGTGAAATAATGTGACCCTTTTCTAGGGTTATTAGCTGAATAGGATCCTCATAGTCACTGGTAAGCTGAGAGGTCTTGCTACTTGGGAAACATGCATTGATGCCACACTGAGATTTTGAAATTCAAACTGATAAGGTGCTAGAACTGTGTGGTAATTTCCCATGCCCTTACTTGCTCCTCCACAGATCAGCCAGGTGCATTGCACAGCAAAAAGTACCAGGCATTTTGCTAAAATATAAGATATTCGTAGAGTGCAACAAACACCAATAAGTAAGTTATATATAAATATAAAAGCCTCATATGCAAAGTGCCCCCTCAGGAGTTCAACCAACTGGGAGTTTGATTGCTCACTATGACATGCACTGACCACCAGGGAGCATCATGGAATGAAGGAAAGCCAGGACTGGCAGCTGATAGGGACCCTACCTGTGCACGAATTTTGTGCACTGGGCCTCTAGTTGCTAAATAATTTTATATTCTTATCAAGGGTCCCAAAATAAGTTAATTTTTTACAATAGTTCTATTCAGTTATCATATGAGGTAGGTCTCTTTTGGTTTAAAATGGTGGAATTCCAATATAAACTGACTGCATCAAAACAGAAAAGTCTAGTTCTAAGTCTGTTATCAGATGTGACTTAATGCAGGAGCTCATTGTTGCCATGGTTCAATCTTTTGGCTCCCTTTCACACCGACTGCCTCCCTTCTCAGGTGGGCTTTCCCCTTGTGGTTGAGAGATGACTACATTGACTTCACTTAACTTCAAATTTTTAGAATAAAGAAAGGTTTTTCTTGGTGGCTCCCACAGAAGCCCTGAGAATTCCTCTGGTTGGCTTGGTAGTTATATGATCTTTCTGTTCCAATCTATCCTATATAATAAGAAGGTAATATGCAAATTAACACCCACACCCTCACAAGATGGCTGTCTATGAACAGGCAAGCAGGGGGGTTAGTGAAAGAAGACCAAATAACTGAACAAGCAGGCTGCAGGGAGTGACCAGGCCGGCAGAGGGATTAGTGAGGGACAGGCAAATGACTGAATAGTAGGCAATTGGATGTGATTAGGCTGGCAGGGGGCGGGCAGTGAGGGGTGACCAGGCTGGCAGGGGAGGGCAGTAAGGGGTGACCAGTCTGCCAGGGAGGGGGCAATTGGCAGTGACCTGGCCAATAGCAGGGGGCAATTAGGGATGACCAGGCCAGCATGCAGAGGTAGTGAGGGGCAATCAGGCTGGCAGGTGGGTGAATTATTAGAAGCCAGAGGTCCAGGATTGTGAGAGAAATGTCTGACTACTGGTTTGGCCTGAAACCTGCAGTCACATATCTTCCGAGGGGTCCTGGATTGTAGAGGGTGAAGGGGACCCCCCCTTCATGCACAAATTTCATGTGCCAGGCCTCTAGTGTTATCTAATAAAAGAGTGATGTGCAAATTAACCACCACTCCACTACACCCACAAGCCATGGCCACCAGCCAATCAGGAGAGAACATGAAAATTAACCCCAACCAAGATGGCTATGGCCACAGAGTGAGCAGGAGGGAGGCTTGGGTTACCCTGGTGATGGAGGAAGCAAGCTTTCCACACACCCTGGCAGGTCCAGGTCTTCACTCAAGGCTACAAAGTTTCAATTATAAAAAATAAATAAATCCCAACAAAAATAGTGGCAGTGGTGGAGCTGGAGAGAGCAGGAGGCTAGGGTTGCCCTGGTGATGGAGGAAGCCAAGACAAGTCCTGACCTGTCTTGACCTCCACTTAAGGTTACAAAGTTTCAATTATAGAAGATAAATAAATTCCAACAGAAATGGCTGCCACCATGGAGCAAGCAGGAGGCTTGGCTCTGCTCCAGGCTACAACGTTTCAATTGTAGAAGATAAAAAAATCCCAAATACCAGGCCATCTGCTTGGGTTGCCAGGGGGATGTGGCTGGCCTGCAAACCACCACAGGCCCCTAGTTCAGGCTGCCCCACACCCCAAGGGAACCCTCACCCTGATTTGGAACACCCTTCAGAGCAAAACAGGTGGCCCCCACCTGTGAACCAGGCCTCTAACCTATCTAATAAAAGAGTAACATGCAGATTGACCAACACACAAAATGGCTGCTCCCAT
>PVJN01000531.1:178210-197047 GCA_004026805.1 Lasiurus borealis
AGTTGTGGGGGGGGGGGTATCTAGGCTTGCAGGGGAGTCAGTTAGGGGTGATCAGGCCTGCAGGGGAGGGCAGTTAGGGATGACCATGCCTGTAAGGGAGGATAGTTAGGGACAAACAGGCTGGCAGGGGAGTGGTTAGGGGTGATCAGGCTGGCAGGCAGAAGTGGTTAGGGACATTCAGAAAGGCAGGCAGGCAAACAATTGGGAGCCAGCAGTCCTGGGTTGTGAGAGGGATCCCAGATTGGAGAGGGTGCAGGCTGGGCTGAGGGACACCCCTCCCATGCACAAATTTTGTGCACTGGGCCTCTAGTATATATATAAAAGTCTAAGCAACTGTTAGGACTGATGACTGTTCAACCGGTCAACCAGTCACTATTGTGTGCACTGACCATCAGGGGGCAGACACTTGATGCAGGACCTGCCCTCTGGTGGTCAGTGTGCTCCCATAGCAGGAGTACCACTCAGCCAGAATCTGGGTCATGGTTGGTGAGTGCAGCTGTGGTGGAGGGAGCCTCTCCTGTCTCCTTGGCAGTGCTACTGAGCAGCAGGTGCAGCAGGGCTGGGATGAGTGGGAGCCACATGGTACCTGGCCCCACTCAGTATCTTCCCCAGCCACCTGCCACTTCACCCACTACAACATCCCTCAGGGGATATTGAACTGCCAGTTTCAGCCCGATCCCCACAGGCCAGGCCGAACCCAGCAGTCTGAGATCCTCTGTGGAGTCCCATATTGTGAGAGGGTGAAGGCCAGGCCAAGGGACCCCACCGGTGCATGAATCCATGCACCAGGGATCTAATTTATGATAAGCTGATTGGTCATGTCAAGGTCATGTGCTTCACATCTGGTGCTGGTGATGAACTCAACCTCACCCAATATCTAAAAATGGGAAAAATCAGAATAAAATGGATGCTGGGAAGAGCTCTGTCCCCTCAAAATAAAATATATCTCATTTTCTTTTTCTCATTTTTACTTATAAGCTAGAGTGACTAGAATGATTACAGACATATCTCATTTTATTGCACATCACTTTATAGCATTTCATCAATGTTGTGTTTTTTACAAATTGATGGCAAGATCCTCCATTAGCAAAAAGATTACTACATGCTTTAGTGTGTAATACTTTCTTTATTGCAGTGGTTTGGAACTGAATCTACAATATCTCAGAGGTATGCATGTGTGGCCATCTTCTTTAAAAGCAGAGTAAGCAATTTTTTTTTCTGATTAAGTTCTCAGCCCACAGCTGGGTTTTAGATACCTGATATTAGTGTCCTGCTTGGAATCTTCCTACAGAATCTTTTTAAACTAAACTTCTACTTTCTACAGCTCGGGATTTGGAACTCTAAATTTTTCCATTAAAATAGCATTTCTTCCTATCTCTAAAACTCTCATTAACCTACCATTTAGACTCTTACTCCCCTACCATGTGCTCCATTCTAAGCTAACTGAGGCTTTGACTCTTTGCTCCTGCACCACTTGCTTCTGCTTTTATTTTTTCTTGCCTTTTTTTTTTCTTTATTGCCCCATGCATGTAAGCTCTCTTGGAAATATAGAGGCAGCCTGGGGCAATTTAGAATAGCTCTTTTTCAGCTTCTCTACATGTCTCACCCTGCTGGAATAGAAACTAAACAGACTGTCACCCACTGAGCCAATAGAAAGAAAGAGCATACATGTAATTATTATTGGAGCTCTGCCAACTACTTCAACTAAAATAGTGTGAGTCTCAATCTGCTCTCCTTATGAAATCAGAAAATCATAAGCATATTTAAGACTTCCTGGGAGATGATGCCAGTTTCCTTGCCTGTCCATTTTGTTTATTTGATCAGTGGCTGGGTTATAGGGGCACCAGGATCCTAAGAGGTAAGTTACTAATAAAGACAGCTTTCTGAAGCTTGTCTCTGTAGGCTTTTAATAAGCAGGGAGATAAGAGTCCTTTTACTTATTTACTCAAACACTCAATTAAACATCTAAAATTTACTCACCCAAAGTGGTTTTTTTTTTCTCTCTCTAGTTATTTTTTTTCTGATTCTGGAGATCCTCTGGTATTAAGGAGGCTGTTGGTGTGTATGAGATTGGAGAACATTTTAAATGAAGCATATTGATATTATTGGGGTAGAGGGGGAGGACAAGAGAGTCGTGAATCTACAGGTCCTGTTGAGATAGGCCTTCAGGCAGAGCTCAGGAGCCTCAGATGCCAGTGCTTCTCTGCATGCAAGTTGGTCATACTAGAGGGCGCAGGGTCAGTGCTTGTACTATTTTCATTGGCAAGAGGGATTGTAAATTTCTTTGTGGCAGCATCTTCTTCATTTTATTATTCCCTCAAAGGACAGCATACACATTCAGAGTTCAGTGAATATTGATTGACGAATAAATAACTTACTAAATGCATGAAAGAACAAATAAACAAATAAATGAATAAAGAGATTAGTTGTAAGAGCTTGGTCAGTGTGATAACTCACTGAGGCCAGTTTGACTTCTACTTCATTGATTGCTTGTATGTGAGGGATCTAAGGAAACTATGCACATGGATAGTTTCAGGACATCTAAACTTGCTGCGGTAGGATATGCCTTAGCCAATCAAATTCCTTATGTGAGCCTTGAGTGGGGTGCGGGGAAAATATCTGCTAAGAAGATCTTCTGGTAGCTAACTGGACTCAAATTAAAACAAACAAATTTAAAAAAAAAAAAAAAGCTTACCAGCATTTCTGCACAGGGATCTCTTTGGCATATGGCACTTTGCCGAGTAGTTTTTGTGCTCACCTGCCCACCACCCCTAAGGTGTTTCTGCTCTGAGCCAGCTCTTATAGGACTGAGACTTTCCCCATCCAATCAGAGCTGCCCAGCTCTGACCAATCAGAGCAGCTCTATTCTGACCAATCAGGGACCGAGGGGTGGAGACTTCTGTTTAAGTTTATAAGCTAGCTTTCTTTTGGCCCTGGGAATGCACTTTCCCCACTGAAGGCGGAAGATTGCAATTTCCTAGCGGAGCTGAAACACCGATTACATCTCACTAGAACAGAGCAGATCAGAACCAGACCATGGCACAGTAGGACCAGTGGGGAACTGAGCTATTCCCCTGAAGAGGGGCCTGGCCCAGGACAGTCACATAGCTGTGTTGTTTTCACAGTTGGCTGTTAGCACCATGGAGCTGCTTGTTCTGAATAAAGTTTCCTTCTTTACTACACCATGAATTAGGAATTCCTGTTGACATTTGAATTGTCACCAAGAACCATCAGTTGACACTTATTTTCCCTTAAAAGCCATTCTTTTTTTTTTTTTTTTTTTTTTTGCAAGGATCCTTTTAGGTGACTCTTTCAGTCACCCAAGAGGGCAGGAAACTGAGACCAGATGCCAGGACTCTCCTATATAAAGGCTCTGCCCTGATTCAGGGGCATAGGTGGCATGGCTGTTGTCAGCCAGGAACTACTTCTGCTTTTTGAGAATTCTCTTGGACCTATTTATGAGATGCCTGGGAACATCATTCTGCATAGCCCACTCCTGATGTTTAGCTTGAGCCAGACTGGAATCTGGCCCAGGGGTCTCAGTTCTAAGACCCTGAGAGTTTTCTCTTTAACCCTGAGGGTCCTTTTTTAGGGGTGGGTGCTGGGTCATGGGTGTCCCCTTTCTGGAAGAGCAAGAGGAAAAATGCCACATCTTCTACTGCCCTCACTCTCTGTGATCTGAGCCTAATGACTGGATGTCACTTATGAGAGGGTCTCACCCTGGCTTTTTCCTCCTACTCTTCCTGCAGGCAATTTGTCCTGACAAACATGTAGCAGCTGGGTAATGGGACATGAAAGTTTCGGGAAGTAGAACAGGAGGATGCTAATTGATAAATGTTGAATTAAACCAAGGACTCAGGCAAACCATCAGGGGGCATGGGGCAATCAAAAGCTCCAGACGTGTTCTTGGTTATAGAATAGTGAAGGAGTGAGGTGTTGGGTGTAGATGGAGCACCAGATTCTAAAGTTTGACAAACCTACATCTGAATCCCGGCTTCATTTCTTAATAGCTGATTACTTTAGACAACTCAATCAACTTCATAGAGTGTGTTTCTTTGTCTCAATGTGAGGATGGTGCCTGCTTTTCAGAGCTGTTGTGATAAATAACAGGAACAACTCTTTTCTTTTATTCACTTATTCATTCAATAAAAAGCATAAATCAGAGCTAGAAGAATGTCCATCAAAGATCTGACAGATATTAGGTTCTGAAGATTATGTATTTGACCACTTTCTTTAGACCTTGGGTGTCCTCACAGGAACCATGCAGGGTGATTGGTCTCTAAGGATTCCTCTAGCTCCGGTATTTAATAATATAGTCATGATCCTCTCAGGGCAGTGAGAGTTTGGCCATGATAAGCCAGGTTTCTGGGTGAGTGAAGTGCATATGCCTGCTCCTGATGCAGACCTGTCCCCAGAAACCAGCCTCCCCATGCCTGTGCCTGAGCTATGCTATTGGCTGGCTTTTGGGAAAAGCACACCAATACAAAGGTTTGGAGCCAGTTAGTATCAGCTGACATTTATAAGCGACATTTAAAGGTCACCTCAATCCTCCTGCCAGGGAATGGGGGAGGGAAGTTACAGCAGAAAATGTGGACTTGGGTTGAATCTAATGAGCTTGGGCAAAAAACATGGAGACTAAAAGCAGAAAGCAGCATGGGGTGTGGAGGGGGAGGGAGATTTTTCTTAGCATGGGTCATTGGAAAAGTTCAGGGGTAGGTGATTCCTGGGAGGAGTAGGGAGGATCTGTTCAGCTCTATGGAGAGAGGGTTCTCATTGGCTGCATTCCCACCAGTGTGGGTATATTTAGGTTCTTCTGTTTGTATCCTATACAAAGTATGGTCCTGAGCAAAAGGTTGGTGGAAAATGTATGGAGAAAATAATGTAGGTCATTCCTTAGAAATTCTGTATCCTGCCCAAGGGATAAATCCATATGGTTAGAGAGGTTCATTAAACATATTTTCTGAACCAACAATTAGGACATATTATCATCTAATCTGACCAACCAACACTCTATCACACAATGGAGAGATGATGGGCATCCTATTTGCAATTGAGGCTCTCTTGGAACACAGGAGACACTTGGACCCATGTAAACAGATGACTGGGAATACAGTGTTGCTGTTCACAGTCAAGGGAGCCAGTGCTGCTGGTAGAAGCAGAAAGGCAGTGCACTGTGAGCACTCTGATGGTTAGGGTGACGAATGCTCCAATGTTAGCCCTGACAGCTGCTAACTGCCCATTGGCTTATCCTTTCCTCCTTGTGTATAGTCCTCAAATGTGACCCAGCAGCATGAACCCTTAACTAGCCTATTTTTCATCCATGCCTTGAAGATGACCCCCGGACCTGCATCTGTCCCACAATGTCTCATGAAATCCTGCTGACTTGGGTTGGGCACACTCAACCTTAGGAAGAGCACACTGCCTAAAGCCTATGTTGACTGCTGCTTTTGAGATGTGGGGCACAGTCGTGACAGGAGTGACCCCACTCTCTTCTATTACATGGGTCTCTGCTTTACAGGTGGACATGGAAATTGGCTTGCTTTCCATCTTTTGTATAAAGTCTATCCATTGTTAACCCCTGGTATACCATGTAAACCTAGGCAGATGTTGATAGTAAGTCAAAAACTACTAATGCTTCCTAGCCTCCTCTCCCTCCTCAGTCTTCTGGTGCTTGGCAGTGCCTAGGGAAAATTTGGGGAATGCTCAGAAATGGATAGGTAACCCATTGGATAGAGAGCCCCACTTGCCCTCAAGCTTTTCTCTCACTTTCTCTATGACACACAAGGCTGCATAATTTCCATCTTTGAGGGCCATTTCTCTGCCTCTGGAGTAATACCCTGATAAAATTCACACTCCCCTGGAGGGGGTCTCAAGTGCATTGGGCCAAAAGCATATTAAGCTGCTGTCAGTTTTAGTGGGACCATTTTAGTGGGGATTAACTTCTTGGGCTTCTTCCAGATGTGATACCTAGTTGACAGGGACTTAGAATTAGTAGAGGAGTTTGGTGGTAGGAAACAGAAGGAGAGATGGACAGGAAAGCCCTAAGAGGAGAGAATGGCTGCCTTGAGAGCCCAGGCCCAAGGGGCCCAACATGATGCTGAAGATGATGTGGCCATGAGCCTGGGTTCTGACCAGTTAGGAGTAAGAACAGAGGGTCGATGAAGCAGCTGCAGGGGGAGGTATAGGGTCCAAATGCTGGGCTGGCTCACAGCTGTGCTGAGGGTAGGAACCAGTCCAAAAGCCCATGAATGCCTCCTTCCTGTCATCTCAGGAATGGAGCCAGCATCAGTTGGCTGCAGTGGGGGTTCCCGGAGGCAGCAAATGGCATTTCCAGTCCCCTATGGTCCAGCTTTCCCTGTAATCAGCCAATTGCTTTGTGAGCCATTATTTTTATGAGCTGATCTTCAAAGGGACTTCAGTAGAGTTTCTCTTTCACCTCCTAATGTCCCATCCAGTCCTCACCTGTGTCCTCAGGGTAGAGTGTTTTCACAAAGGGAAGCAGAGACTAGAGCCTCTTTGGGGCTCCAAATCTATGGCATCAGACTTTGGAGCTGGAAACAACCTGGTCTGTGGTTTAAAGAAGAACTCTGTTCTCTGAAAAACCATGGAAGAGAAGACTATAGACCGAGGTTGAGGAAAAGTTGGAGAGATGGGGTGTGGTGTTTATGGACTACTTACGACGTGCCCTTCATCTACATTTCATTCTCCCTGCCACATGTGGGGTCACACAGTGCTCTCATCTCAGTTCTGCAGGTTATGAAGATCAGCAATGGGCATATGATAATGATCAGTGATGGGCACCAGATGCAAAGCCACATTTGTCTGACTCTAGAAGGAAGGGAATATACCTGTTCTCCTCTGTTCCTTGCAGACCTGGACCAGAGCCTGGGTGGCATCCCTGCTCACAACTCTGAGCCAGACCCCTCTCATCCTGAGGCTACCCCACTGAAGGTATGATCTCTCTTTGGTATGAGCTGGGGTCCTAGGACACCTTCATATTAAAAAGAAGTTTCCTTTGGGCTGACACCTATAAGTAGAGGAAGTATATGGGGAGGAAGGCAGAGCTCTGCCAGAGACAAGCCAACTGAGCCATAAGCACAGGATCACCTTCCCTCCACTGGCTGATGATGAACACTCAGATCCCCCTCCAGTCATTAGTGCAGCAAGCACTGTCTAGTGACAGGTTAATTACACAGTTCTGGGTAATTAGAAAGTAAATATATGTTAACAGGACACCACTGTCAGGAGAAAAACTGTCTATTAGAAAGCCCTCTTGCATGGCAAACTCCACCTTCATCTTTTCAACCTGAAGAGATAATTTCGTTGCTGTTGCTTTGAGAAAAATCTCAGGCTCTCTCTCACCTCTGATGCCCCATTCCCCACCCCCTGGGTAATGCACCATGCTGGTCCCATCTGGAGCTGGGCTTCTATTCTGAGTAAATGTCTCTCATGTCAAAGCTCTTGCACATGAGGTTTACATCTCTGGTGTGGCCTGCAAAGGTTTGGGAGAACTTCTTGATTTCCTCAGGCTGCATGGAGTAGAAAAGTCTGCTTGTTCTGTTGCTGCAGGGCTGTGTGGGCCTGGGGCATTCTCCTGGCTTCTTTACTGGAAAGTGTGAATGCTGCTGGACTAGAATAGCATCCTTGAGGACCAAGAGCCTTGCCACCCTTCATTCCTCAGATCAGTTCAGAGCTGATCTTCACAGGGCTTACTTGTGCTCTCTCTCTCTCCGCAGTACAGTTCCTGGGACCCAGGGCACTGACCTCTTAGGAAAAGAGCCATGGTGTGACCACAGGTTGTAGCTCTGCTCTTCTACATGACCCAGCCCATAAACCTTGTGTAAGTATTTTGAGCAACAGCAACAATCATGTAAATTTGATTTATTCTCTGTGATGTGTAATGAATGACCCTTGGAGGAAACTGTGGATTATCTTTGCACATCTATTTCTTAACAGAGCTGTGCTCCAGGCAGTGACAATTTCTATGTGGTTTTAAGAGATTTGTTGGTTTGAGTCATTTTTAGAGTCCAGGTTTAGACTTTGTCTAAAATGCTATTCCTATTTTGCTACAGGATAGGAAATACTTAGTAAGTTCTGCTAAGTTTTCAAATCTCCTCATAAGCCAATAATTGGAGAAATGGATGCTTAACTCAGAGCTTGAGTTTTCAGCCACTTCTGCATCTTCAACCTCCTTCTCCTCCTGACAAGCAAAGGAGAGATCAGTGAGAAGCCAGGCGGTCTCTATCTCCAGCTATTCCTTGAATTCATTCATGTGTTTAATCAATGATCACTGAGTATCAGCTATATGTCAAGTGCTGGGTTAAGCATTGGGTCTATAACTCTAAATGGGCCAATCTGCATACTCAAGGAGCTGATGGACAGGATGGAGAGGAGGGTGGTGTGGTAGGAAGCATGGCAGGTGTACAGAGGTCATGCATGTTGAAGGAGCAGAGATAAAGGGGCACCTGATATTGCCTTGTCTATGAGTAAGATAGGGATTGGGTTCTTAGACAGCTTAAAAGAGGAGATGATGTTTGCCCAGAGCCAATCCCACTTCTGCATGAGGTCATGATGGCCAGCAGAACCAGTCCTGGAACCCAAGCCTTATGATCCATTGGTTAAAGCACCTGGCACCCTGAGCAATCTTGAACCCCAGAAGCTACTGCTTAACTGTCAGTCCAACCTGAATCTGAACCCTACATCATAACCACCAGTGTAGCTGGCAAGTGGCCAGAGCTCCCCTGAGCCACTGGCGGTGAGTAGGTGAGGAGCAGGCAGGGGGAGAGCTCAAGGCACCGAGGACTGCATGGTCAGGGCATGTGTAGTGAACCTTGGTCAGCCTACAGGACATGTACTGGGGAAACTGGACAGTGATGCTTATTTTTGAGGCTGGTCTCAGTCTGTAAATAGCCTGTGCTCTTGCCCCAGGGATGTGCCCCATTTTGGAAATACACCTACACACAGTGGTGTGGTGTGGCACAGGAGTGGGATGGAGATGGAGCTGGCCCAGCGTGTTAGCTAGTCCCCCTCTACTTCCTGCGCCTACATATGGGATCTCACCTGGGGATTCTGCTGTACTTCCTGCCTTGGAAGAGGGTTAGCTTCTGGTTCCCCTTCCCTTGGGCCTGGCTTCTCCTGTCAGGGACAGCACAGAGCTTCAGAGGCCTATTGGCTGGCCAGCAGCCCCCTCCCTATGGGTTTCTCCTCCCCAGTCTCACCTGCCTGATCCTGTCAGGGCTTTTCCACAGAGAAACTGATGCTCTCTTCTGCAGCCTGGCTTCCTGGTGACATCTCCTGACATGGCATTCTCAGAGAAAACAGCAAAATGGATCCCCTGGGCCATGGAACATTGATTTCTTGTTTGGGCTCTTAGCTACACATCAACCACAGATGTGGCAGATTTGATTAGCTTTCTCTAAGAGGGCGTTCAGGCGAGGGAGGCGAGTGCTCGGGCACAAAGGAATTGGGGGAAATGAGGAAGAGTGGTGTTAATCCCTTAAATGATAGATCTAAAAGGGAAGTAGGGGGCAGGCGTAAGGAGGGATAGAGGACCATGAGGATTTGGTGTGAAGCCACATCTGTTCCATTTCCCACTGAGATGATGGACTCCTTCTGAAGTCATGTACCTGTCAAAGCTTGGTGATGCCCACTAGAGGTCCTAGAATCCTTGGCCCCCAAAGAGGAGTCATAAACCTTTACCCAGGAAAACCATTCAAGTGCATCTCTCTGAAGCTGTTTCCCAAACCCTGTTAGTCTCCACACTCTGACAGGGGTATCAGCCAGGATTTTACTGACCCCCAACCTTCAGAGTCCATCCTTTATAATCAGCCAGGGCTGATATTTCCTTTAATAAAACATCTTCTTTGAGAAAAAAATGTGATGACTGGGAAATACCAAATGAAGCCTTGTACCCAATTAAAACTCTGCTTTCCTTGGGCAGAGCCCCACCAGCTCTCCATTGAGAAAACATGCTCTACCTTGAAATGCAGGTTTGGCTCTGGCACTGTAAATAAATCATTTTCACAAAAGAATAACACTTATATGATCACCAGGAATAGAAAAAGAAGCCCAGCAAGTGCAAGATGCTGGTAATAATGAGCAAGGCTATTTTCATTCTTATTCCGGGAACTTTTAATGCAGCAGCTCACCGGCTCAGCCCCCAAGCCAGACTCCATTTAGATGTACATATCTCTATGCGTGTATACATCTCACTCCCTAAATATATAGAGGTAGATAGATAGATATTATCTCTTTAAAATATTAAAATAAATCACATCTTTGCCAAGAATACAGACATTAATTCTGTTTCCAAGAGATTTGTCAAATCAGTGGCCTGTGTTTGCATAACAAGCTCTTTGGTTACGCGGTGTGGAATATAAATTACTCTGTTGCCAGTGTTGGATGAAAATCATCAGATTCTCAGCAATAGTGCATCCATTGATGAGGATGAGCTTTATGTTATGTGTACAGGTATTGTTTGTAGGTAGCTGGGCCACCTGGAAGTGGCTGCAGGTACAGGGAAAAGAACATCCTGGAAAGATGGGATGAAAGACTCAGATTGAGGTTGGAAAGCTCTCCTTCCTCCATTTTGTGGAGAATAGGAAGTCTTTACTTATTTCATTGCATTTCACACACACACACACACACACACATTTAAAGAATAGAAGGCTCAAAGCAGGCTCTGAAGTTGCCTCTAAGTGCTGTAAGTAAGGCTTCTATTTATATTAACAAGGAATGACTGCTCAGTATGTGCCAGACACGTACTAGGACCTTTACCTGCCTTATGTCATTCACTCTAACAGTAAACCGGTGGCACGCAGTGTATGGCTTCCCCTTTGAAGATCAAGAAACTAAGAGAGTCCTGGCTTCTGTCGCTCAGTGGTTAGAGTCAATCTATGCACCAAAGGGTTGCAGGTTCAATTCTAGGTGAAGGGTCAAGGGCACACACCTTGGCTCCAGATTCAATCCCCAGCCTAAGTCAGGGCACGTGCAGGAGGCAACCAATCCATGTGTCTCTCTCACATCAATGTTTCTCTCTCACACACTCTCTTTCTTTCTCTCTTTCTCTCACTCCCTCTCTTTCTTCATCCCTCCCTTCTTACCACTCTAAAAAGTCAATGGCAGGTGAGGATTAACAAATTTTTTTTAAAGAAACTAAGAGATATAAGGGTTAGCAAAATTGCCAAGGGACAAGAAGCTGCTAATCTGGGACTTGAACTCAGGTCTAGCTGAGTCAGGATTCTGAGCTTTTAGTGCTCATGAAACAGGTCTTGTGAATGCCAGGAGCAGAAGGCTCCTTGTCTAGGAGGCAAATTCAAACAATAACTGGTGTCTGGCTATTCCTGTGGGACTGAATGTGGCATTGGAGGAGAATTCCCAAACAAATGCATGTATTTAGTGTGGAGATTTGTAAATACTATAATAGTCACTTCTTGTTGTCACCTCTATATTGTGACTTCTTCAGTATTCATGAAATTTGGTGCAGAAAAGACCTCTAGTTAACTGGTCCACTTGCTCATTTTATATATGAGGATATTGAAGTCCAAGTGCCCAGGGTAGGATGAGTCAGTGAGGGGAAGAGCCAGTTTTCTGGATCCTTATCTAAAGTCTGGAAAGAGCTCCTTGGGCTGGCTTTGAAATGGAGGAGGATGGGGCCAGGACAAGCTTTTGAAGCCAGGGTTAGGGATGCTATGGTGTCTGGGCTGCACATGGCCCAGTGGCCCAGACCTGACTGGGTGACCCAGCTTTGTAAATGATACAGTGGATCAACACAATGGGCATTTAGTTTGCTTACCCTGGTTTCTGGAATGCCAGCTCCATATGTGATTGTAAGATGGTTTGTTGCAATCATAGTATTTTTTCATGATCATTTATAGGTGAAAAAATCCATCTAGAGCTGTTCCACAAAGCTATAAAATTTGTCTTTGCTCTGTTTCCTTTGTGAAATGTTCACTTCAGCGAGATTGAAGGCCAATGGCTAGAATCAAATTTAACTCAAATTTCAGCCATTCCTTTTCCAGTCTTGGTATTTCTCCCTCCAAATTACATTTATATTGGAAACATTTCTGTCCATAATTTTCATGACAACACATAAAAGTTGTTTCTTGGTTGAGCAGACACAAGAAAACTTGCTGGGTTTCTCTTCAATGCTCACTGCACCCTTTGTTCCATTGAGCCCAATTGTCCCTAAATAATAGCAATAGTAAAGCAGTCAAAATATACTCCTTTTATTTTCTCATTTAACAGCAGGATTAGATTAAGCTAACACCATATGTATCCAAATGTCTGGGGAAATTTCAAACAGATGTGTTTTAGAGGTTTTATTTTACTAACAAAGAACCTAGACTTTGGAATTTTTAACTATGCTATGGAAGGGATCCCTAGTTGCTTCCTGGCCATTATACTTTCTTTCATATAGGAAAAGAGCATAATTTTTAATTGGACACATTGCTTCCCAGATAAAATACTACATTTTCCAGAATCCTTTATGACTAAGTGAGGCTTCCTGGCAAAGTTCTAGGCAATAAGATATAAGGTGAAGTCTAGTATGGGACTTTCAAGAAGTCTCTTAGAAAGTAGGGAGAGTGTCTTTCTTCTTCCCTTTCTCTATTCTGCTTGTTGCATTAAAAAGGTCATAGCTGTAGCTCCAGGAAACGTTTAGGACCATGAGGATGAGCACATTTTAGCTCAAAGCTAGAAGGAGACTAGTTCTTGACTATGAATCTGCCATAACAACCTTTGCCTGCTACCTCTAGATTTATTTTAATAAAAAGATAAATTAACCTTTAGGATGAGACACCACTATTTTTCAAGTTTTTGTTAGTTTAAAATGGGCCTAATTTGGAGTTCAGTTATTGTCTTTATCTAGATACTGATTTCTGAGTTGCATTTCCCTTAATTGTAAGATTTGCAGGTTTCCAGTTTTATTATTTTCTGAACTTTTCTAAGAATTAAACATTTATTAGATACCTAATAGATGTGCATCACATAACACAGTTCTTACCATTTTCTGCCTTGATATTTTGAGGGTGTTTATATGTTCAAGTAGCTGGGTATAAAAACCATATAACAGACATATTTAGAGCAATCAAGGGGCAGGAGTAGGTGGACAAATTACAAATGCATAGTTAGATTGCTCAATTCAGTTTACAAAAGTAAAGTAATTAATCAGGATTTTAGTTTCTGTCTCATTTCAAAGTTTTTAGTTTTCTGTAGAATAAATTGTATTTCTTTTTTGAAGTTGCCCTATTTACGACTGAAAAACAACAACACTTAGCTTTGCTCCAGTCAACCCTCTAATATTGTAATTCTTAAAGACACACAGTATTCACTTGCTGACATACCTTTGAATTTATATCTTCTCTGTTGGTTGGCCTATTTTTTTACCTAGATAAAAACCTGGGTAATTCCTTATTTCCAAGTCCTTCCTAATATGTTCTAAGTGACTTTCTGGGCAGTGCACCTTTGAGCTAAGCTTGTAGTTGTTTCAACTAGAATCTTACTGATTATTAATTTCTCTCCTAACACCCTTGCCTTGCTGTACTTAATCCATTTAATATATTATGCTTTACTTTAGGCATATTAGCAAAACATATGTATAAAACACACACACACACACACACACACACACACACACACACACACATATATATATATATATATATATATATATATATATATATATGTTACATTTTATAATCGTATTTAATCTTTACAACAACCTCATGTATAATATTATTCTTATATTAGACATTGGGAGACACAGCCTCCGAGGATTTAGGTATTTATATAAAATTTCATACCTAATTTCTTGTGAGGCTGGGACCAGAAACTCATCTCCAGATTCTAGGTGTGTTTTTTTTCACAATTCCCTCCCAAAATTTGAAAGCTACTTATGTAGGCTGCCCATCAATCATATCTCACATATCTATTGTGATTGCTGCTGACTCCTCTAGACAGAGATTCATTCTGATTCACATATATTTTTGAGTATGAAGGATTTGTCACATTTCATATTTGAATAACTTGAATAACTTTTTTATACTTTCCCAAGTGCTTTCTTGTACATTATCTTATTTGATATTCACTGTCAGTCTGTAAGGTAGGTAAGGCAGGCATTTCTTTTTCCTCCACTCTCTGTATTAAGAAATGAGTGCCTGAATAATCTAAATGATGAATTCAAGATCACAGAAAAAATTAGTGACAGAATTGGGACTGTGTCCTCTGAGTGAGGAGCTGCATTTTCAAGGAGTGGACACTAAAGCCCAATTCTATGGTGAACACCAGGTCAGAATCTACACACTTAATTAAGTGGTGCACATACTTCTTTTGAAGCCTTTGAGAAAAGATAGAGCCTCCATATCCTTCTTTCTCCTCACTCCCCTTATCTAGATCAACCAATCAGTTGCTTATCCAAACAGCAGCAATATTCTAAGTAATATAGGAACATGAATCAGTCAGGAAGGCCAGATGATTGTCAGAATGAATCTATCCCTGTCCAATGTAGAATAAGTCCAAGGATAATTAATACTACAGATTCACAGAGGAATGAGTTGTTAGTGTAAGTCCACCACTCCCCAGGAAAGGCTTCATCTGGGGGCTTGAGGCTGGTCTAGCTCTGTGGTCCCTGGAGTTAATACAGGGTCACAGAATGAGCGCTAGGGTGCAGTCAGTACACATAGGTTTGAGTGTCATCCCACTACTTCTTTGCTTGGTGGCCTGGGTAAACCAATTGACCTGTTCAGATTGCAACTTCTAAGTCTTTACCTAGAGAAGATTGCACTGGCTTTGAGGTGCCTGCATTAGTTTGTGAAGGCTGTTATAATGAGTGCTATAGCCTGGGTGGCTTAAAGAATTGACATCCATTTTCATATAGTTCAGTTGGATGTCAAAAATAAAAGTTGGCAGGCTGGTTTCTCCCAAGGTCTCTCTCTTTGCTTCGTTAATGACCTTTTCTTCTGTCTGTGTCTTTACATGGTTTTCCCTCTATGTATATCAGTGTCCTAATCTACTCTCCTTATAAGAACAGTTCTTATAAGTTATATTGGTTTAGGGATCACCTACATGACCTCATTTTAATTTAATATATAGCTTAATATTAATTTAAAATATAACTTGATATTTATTTCTCCAAAATAGTTACATTCTGTTCTGAGGTACTAGGGGTTGAACCTCAACACATAACGTTTTGGGAGGGACACAATCCACTCATAATAGTGTCTAAATTCAGTTGATCAGCAGAATTACTTAAGAGGTTTTTAAAAATGAAAGTTCCTGAACCCCAAACCTACTGCTAAGAATCAGAGAGATGGAGCCAGGGATTTACCTATTTTAATAGTTCCCCAGGTGATAAGTATGCTTGGCTCTCCATGGCCCTTCATCTTGAGTGATCTTTGTACTTAAGAATTAGGCAACCAGCCCTGGATGGTTTGGCTTAGTGGATAGAGCGTCAGTCTGTGGACTGAAGAGTCCCTGGTTTGATTCTAGTCAAGGACACATGCCTGAGATGGGAGCTTAATCCCCAGTAGGGGGCCTGTAGGAGACAACCAATCAATGATTCTCTCTCATCATTGATGTTTCTATTTCTCTTTCCCTCTCCCTTCTTCTCTGAAGTCAATAAAAACATATTAAAAAAAGAATCAGGTAACCAGAAGAGAAGGCATTCTTCTATGGCAGCTGTTTTGAAGAAGGGTGGGAAGAAGGGCACAGGTTGAGAAGGAAGATATCCAAGGGGTGCCCCAAAGGATTTCCAACTACCTTTTTGTGTACAGAGAGACTGAGGCAGGGGTAGTGGCTTGTCAGCTTCTCTGCCAGTCACCTCCAGGACCACTGCAGCTTAAATTTGATTTCTTTCAGCGTGGAGTGGCTAATGCCTCTGAATATCACTGTGGTGAGAAATTCTGAGCTGGAACTAAAGCAAGGGATCATAGAAAGGGCAATAAGAGACATCAGCATGGAATAGCCAGAGATTCCTATTTGGAGAGTTTAGACTTGCTGACCAAAGCCAGGACTTGGTAGGTGAAGTGAAGAATGTTAAACAGAGCATGGTCTGTGCAGGCAAATGGATCTGTTCAGATTTCATGTACTGGCACTTCCCTGCTGTGTGATACAGGAGACTCACTTGGTGTTTCAGAGGTTTGATTTCTTCTTTAACACACTAGGGAAAATAATGTTAGAAGAGCAGGGTGCTCCTTCAGCATCTGGTAGAGAACTCTGATAACCCATCACCATTTGCGCTTCTAAAACCAAGTTTCCTCCTGTTTGACTAGTTTGTGTTTCCCTGTTGATCACACACTTAGAGAGAGAGAAAGACATTGGGAGTAGGGAGAAAGAAAAGGAGGCTGAGGAAAGAATACAGAGGATGAAGATGAGGAGGAGCAAATGAGAGACAAAAATACACTCACCACAGCATTGCCATCCAGGCCTGTGAGACCTAGTGCTGCCTGCCATAGAGGGATGAGGCTGAGCAGTGAGGGCCACAGGGTCATTTTCTGGCAGTTACCAAAGGTTTCTCCCACTGCCAGTATTCCCTATTTGTTATTAATACCAGGAATGGCCCAGTAGTCCAATTTCTGCTTCTTGATATAACCTTTGACCCACCAATGATAACAGCTAATATTTGCATTTCCTGAATCAATTTTTTAAAACGAATGATTTATTTATAGAGTTAACTTGCAAAATAAAGAGCTGGGTAGAATTGTCATCTTCACTTTTTATACCAATCCTATTTTCCAGCTCAGAGGCTGCCTGGAAGCCTTGCAATTGTGGGAATCTCAGTGGAATCCAAGGAAATTGGGAGGGAGACTAGGAAGAAAGCAGTTTGCAGAATTCAGTGGAAAGTGCACAGAATGTGCTTAGAAATTTTTCCCTGGTTCTCATGTTGCCCTTTTCTTTGCAACTGGGTCAGAGGTTTCTTGAGGGCAGGCACCTTGCTGGGGACATCTGCATGCCCAGTGGCACTTTTCTGCCACAGCACAGAGCACATGGCCATGTATATACACACTGGCCTGAATGGGAAGGAGGCAGCCATGGATAGATCCAGGTGGGTGGTCCTGGGAAAAGGGCACCAGCGTGTGTCTGAGAGATGTTGCTTTCCCTGCTGATCCTGTAACTCGGCTGTCATAAGGTACCGACAGAAGTGAAGCAACGCTCTTCCTTCCCACAGTCCCCTCCCTGCCATGTGTGCATTTCTGAGGAGCCTGAGGGAGCTGGTTACAGTTGAATTTTATTTCTTTTAATTTTATGAGCAAAGGTCCCTGGGTTGATCAACATGAGTGAAAATGATAATCTGCACAGTTTCTTTCCTCCCTGTGCTCTCTTCTCACTTGCTTCCTGAGGAAAAAGTATCTTCTCACAAGGTGCATTCGCCACTCAGCAATGCTCCTCTGTTATTAATATTGCCTTATTTATTTATTAACCTCTCTCCTGTTGGGTTTGCTGCTTTGTTTTGATATCATTCTCTTCTTCGTTTCTCTGTGGGTTTCATTTCATTGTGGAGCATTAATTTTAAGCAGAGGGACCCTAACCATCTGGCTAACAGTGTCTTGTGTTTCTACTGGCTCTCAATGGAGTCACCAGCCCTGACTTGAAACACTTCCTATGTTTTAGACTGTTGTTTGCACACTTTCCTTCCCTGCCCCAAGCCCACAGCCTCTTCAATGCCTTGCTCCACCAGATGTCTTGGTGGGATGGTACTCTCTGGCCCCTCACATCCTCCTTGCCATTTCCTGAGAGACAGTGCTCCCCTTGCATTCTGTCCTCATCCTGAGTCACAGCAACATCAAAGGACATGGCTTTAGAGCCAGGCAGCCCTAAGATGCATCTTTGGCTCCATCTTCCCATCCAACCTCTCCTTCACTTCATGGGAAATGCCTTTTGCAGGTTGTTGTGGAGAGAGAATCCCAGGAACCCTGCATGGCAAGTTCAAAAACATTGCTATACTGCTCTCAGGCAAGCAGCATCACCCTGTGTCTTCCTCCTCTTCCTTTAGCTCTTGGCCACACCATCTCCTTTACTTTCCTCATTCCACCTGAGACTCACAATATGAACTAAATCATAGGGAAAGGCACACACCTGGGATGCAGCATTGAGATCGAGACACCCCAACAATTTGCTCAATCCTGGGGCATCTAGAGTGTGGTAGAAGGAGTCTTCCAAGCCACGCACCTTCTCCTTTTCTAATTAAAACCATTTTGGAGATGAGCAAGCCTGCTCTATATTGCACACCATTTTTGTGTGTGTGTTTTAATTACCAGGACCAGCAGTATTTTTTTTGCTCTTTTTCTTCACAAATATATTATTTCAGTTACATTATGGTTTAAATAGGTTTTTGAGTGGAAGCCAGGGAACCTAACCATCATTTTCAATACAGTTTCTATGGGAAATGTAATACCCACTCCAAACAACCCCTGAAACATCAGTGTGTGTGACACAGCCTGCTTATGAGCTAAAGATGGTCTCTTTGGCTTTTATTTTCCTAAAGCAAATCTGTATTTTGTTTTGTTTTGTTTTGTTTTTGCTCCTTTGAACTGGTATATTAGGCCAGCAGAGCAGGACCCTGTAGCCCAAAGAAATTAGACCTTGTTCTGTGATTCCCCAGTCTCTTGACTTTTAAGCCTGAACATTTTCTAGATTAACATCCATTGGAGAGCACTGTTCATTGTGGTCCAAGTGACTGTCTAGATTTAGCAGAAAATGACCAGCTATTCTTGACTTCTAAGAATGTCTTTGCAAGTTTCTGCCATCCACTTTTCTGTTCTACCCACATTTCCCCTTTGTGGAAAGAATGACCAATGGCATGAGGAGCCTCAGGGGCTGTGAGGTTATGTGTGGTAGAGA